>JAOWBH010128040.1:0-13801 GCA_028566215.1 Silene coronaria | reverse complement strand
GTTGGTTCAATTACTCTCGTATAAGGTTCATCTGGTTCCACATTAAGCCTAATGATCATCTCACTAATCCCAATTAACATAATTAATCCTCTTACTAATACCGGGTATTACACACAGCCTCGATAAGATGGGATGCTCCATTTGGGTCCATTATTTGTCCTCACTTAAGACCAAAAGGAGAAGGCCTTGTTACTAAGTGGTAAGTGGAATCTATTATAAGCTTCTCAAGATCTCCTTATTCTTTACATGTGGGACAACTTTCCTCACATTTCATGGGGTGTTACAATCTTCCCCACTAAAGGAGCACAGCATCCCTGTTGTGTCTGGAAGCATAACCGTTAACCCAGAATCCTCTCCCGCTAAGTGAGTGATCACAATGAAGCGTATAACAATTACTTCCTATCACCACACGGTCATAGGGTTGCTCTGATACCACTTGCAGCGACTTGACCCGCCACCGTCGTAATGCACCCCCAATAAGATGGGATGCTCCCTTTGGGCCCATTATTTTTCCTCACTTAAGCCCAAAAGGAGAAGGCTTTGTTATTAAGTAGTAGATTGAATCTATTATAAACTTCTCAAGATCTTCTTAGTTTTTCCATGTGGGACAACTTTCCACACATTTCATGGGGTGTTACATAGGATTAGAGCTGATCATGGGCCAGGCCTATGCGGGCTTGGGCCGGGCCTGGAGGGCAAAAATGGCACATGTGTGCGGGCCGGGATGGGCTGGCTAAATGAGAGGGCCTATTTAACGAGCCCAAGCTCAGGCGTTATGGGCTAAATCGGGATTTCGGGCCTAAATGGGTTTTTCGAGCCCTAAAATTTGCGCCTTACCGAACGAGATAAATAGTATAATACCTTCATCAAGTACTTTAAAAACGCACTTAGTACAAAAAATTGTACAAAGTATGATGAAATTCATCTAAATAATCTCCAAAAATATAATTAAGACAATCATCGAGACATTAGAATGCTTAATCATGTCTAGTATATATTATTTATGTTGTTAAACATCGCTTTTAAATCTCAATAATTATATGCATGAGTTTATAGAGAATTATTTATAACATCAACGCTAATTCAACAAACTTTATAAGAAAAAAATATTTCCTAATTAATTAATATGGGTCGGGCCGAGCCAAAATTTGGCCAAACGTTTGGCCCAAACTCGGCCCAAAAGTACAATGAGCCTTTTTAGGTCGGCCCATGGGCTTTTTTTTGCCAAAATAAAAGGCCCGAGCCCTTCAAAAAAGCGGGTCGGGCTTATGGGTTTGGGTCATTTGATCAGCTCTACATAGGATCTATTTAGCTTGCTTTTTTACCTGGCCCAAAAAAAAATTTGTTTGTCCGAATTTTTTTTCGTCTAGATAAAATATTTCTTAGTCTAGACCATTTTTTTTAAACAAAAAAATTACTTATTTTCGTCTTAGATTAGTTTTGGGCGCGGGGATCGATAATCGCTAATCCGTTTTAACAATAACGATTCTATTCTAAACCACCTAAAGCTACTAACTAATAACAAAAATTTAAAAAGCTAAGCTAGTTTAGATTACTTACGTCGTTGATTCCTTGAATTTGGTGGCGAAAATGTCGGAGTTGAAGTGGTGGTGACGGAAAGACAAAAGTTTACAAAGCGGTTTTTTTGTTGTTTTGTGAGCGGGTTTTTAGTGATTTTAGAAAGTATATCCAAACTTTTAATAAAATGAAATATTGTGGCAAATTTTGGAAAGTTATAATAAATTGTCGACATATTTAGTAATTTGTCGACGTCGAATAACAAGTTGGGTAGATGATGACCCAAACTAATCTTGTAGAAACTCGATCCGGTTGACCCATATTTCCAGGGCTACTTATGTCTCGTTTTGTGGCTGCTCCTGTTTCATGGTCTCTCTTCTAATTCACTGTAGTTGAAAGCTAGAGCTGAATACCAAATTCGTGTATGCATTTCTTCTCTATTTTTCGTCTATTTAATTAAACTTTTCGATTTGTTATGTTTTCATCATTTTGGGATTTAATTGCGGAAATCTATCACTCAATATTATTCTGCTCAGTTAGCTTTTTGTTCCTACGAAACTCTTGCTTCAACTTTTAGGGTTTAATTCATCTGGGTTTTAGGGTTTTTGCCTTGTTGTTCTTTAGATGATAACTTCATACTTTGTTTGAGGATTTTATTGGCATAATTAATTTCGGGAATCTAACACTGAATGTTCCATTTATTACGACTTATGATCAATGCATAAGGTTGCTCTGTAATAATTGGAGTATTTGGGTATAGTTAAGCTGCCAAATCACCAACGAGCGATACAGGATTCTGGACTGATAATTCTGATGTTGGGTTTGCAGATTGTTGGATTCCCTCAAATCCCAGAGAATTATGAACTGATTCCCACATGTTTCGTATTGGTAGTATGACCTCTCAGGATTTTTGGTCTAACAATGTTTGTATTACAATTCAAAAAGTGCTTACTACTGCGTATATCTATGTGTATTATGTTTTCGTATTGTAGCGTACTATGAGTTAGGCAACCATCTTCTGATATTTCCACTCATATTCTATAACTTGATTGTTGAAAAATTTCACATTTGTTTATCCCAGAATGATAGTGATTATTGATTATGAAATTCGAAGATGTCAAATAGTTCTTTGACATTGAATTGGTTGAGCTTGTTTAGAACATCCAAATTACATGGATATGATTTAGAAGTTCATATCAATTATGTTTCAGGGCTGAAAGAATGGCGGAATGGCATGGAAATGAGATCGTAGAAAACATTGTTGAGAGTGCTCCTTCTATGGCGGAAACTCGTGATGAAGTGCTTACTAAGCACAGGTATTCTCTATTGTTAATTATTTTACTATTGGAATGTTTTGCTGATAATGATCATTATTTTGCTGGAAACCTATCTTCAGTGGGTTGTTGATAATGGGGCTTTTGTAGTCGTGTGTTGCAATTTGATTAATTCTGTGTTCAGTGGGTTGTTACTAATCGGTCTTTTGTTAATAACATGTTTTTGTCTGTTATGTGCTTTTGAAACTAGTCCATTGTTTGTAATTTCTTGTTGATATGCCTTTTTGTGGCTTCTTCTAAATCTCTGTATGGAGTTGTGATTCAGAGATTGGAAATAGTTTGTCTGGTGCACGAGGAATATTATGTCTATAGTTTGGTGATGTTATATTGGGCACATCTCATACTAAAAAACAATTTGCTTATCTGTTGTAGAGAGCAGCATATGAGCATTATATTACGTCCCTGAGGACCCTGTCAAGCCGTATGCCTCTTGTCTATGCAACTTTACTCTCCCACAATAGTTGAAGTTTTGTTTAAATATACATAGTCAATTAGAATGGAGTTAAGTGTTAGGACTTGCTATGTATGGGTTAACTATAGAGAGGGTAGCGGATGAAATAGAAATTGAATAGAGGAGCTAATAGTCGTAGCATAAAGAGGATGATGAGGGAGTTTACTATTACCCATAACTTGTAAAAAGATTATCTTAGGCTGGAAATAGAAGCTGTAATACTGTTTTCTAGATTCATCTGCAACTATTAGCGTAACACTGTTCTAATGTCCATCTTACATTCTTACTCACTGAATACTTGGAAAATTTGTTTTTTTTTTTTTAAATTATATCTTGAGCAACGATTGATTGTGTCAGTGATTCTGGCCTTTGCAAAATTGCTTGCTCGGTCTCTACAAGTTTGTCATGATTCTTAGCTTTTTTCCCATGATTTTGCTCAATTACTTTTTTTATGTTAATAATTGAAACACTATAATTAGTAAAACATAAAACTAAGTGATGTTGTAAGGGCTTTTAGGAATGAGGATATTTAACTTGGAGCTGATTTTGTAGTCTACTGATCTTCTAAAAACAAGAGAGTATATCCCAGCCATCTGCTGCATCATAGTCGAAAATTTCTGTAAAATACAGACGCATTCTGCCTCGGCGTTAACTGGAGAGGCACCATGGGTCAGAAGTTTAATAAAAAAATCTTTTGTTGGTGTGTAGTGTGTGCTTCTAGTCCTTCCCACATTGTCCACAGGATTTGAAGATAAATTATTTTACGCAGAACCATAGTTGAAAAAGGCAGAAGGCACGTGCTTGTGGAGGCGCACTATATTTTCAATCAATTTTGCATTTTTGAAGTACAATTTTGTGCAACAATTCCGATTTTTGGATTTAAAAGAGGGCTAGCTTGTATAAGAGTAAAAAATAAAGATAGTGTGGCAACAAGGTCATAAAATGAGTAGAAAATAGCATATTGAACTTGCATACTAGTATGCCTCACTGGCTCACTATCTGTAGCTTATCTGGAAAGTGCACTTGGGGCGCACCAAGGCATTTCGGCTAGTGAATCGACGAGCCTTGGACTTGGCCGATCTTTTCCTAACTAAATCATAAGATATATTAGCTTTTTTTGACACTGGCCTTATAAAAACAAAACTACTTAAACAGCGTTTATTTAGGAAGATCAAAATTACTTTTAAGTTGTGAACTGGAAAGGTTATAATTAACATGTGTAATACATTTAATAATTTTAAGTCTGAATATTATTTACTAATCCGCCCTCTATCTTCCTCTCTCTTCCATTTCTCACCAATCTCCTAGTCCCTTTCTTACTCTTATATTACTCTGTCCTGTTCTCCCTGTTCTTTCTTTCAGATCTTCCCTCCCAGTCCCTTCCCCTCCTATTTGGTTTTGTAAGCAAGCTGTAAATTCATGTTACGTCGGAGGTTGTCAGATAAATTATTTGTCGGCATCCTTAAGACATTCATCATATAAAGTTGCTGCATGTAGCATCATCTAATACCGTGTGCATGTACAGTGTGAGATTCATAAGGCTATACGAGTATATGACTCCTACTCAATTTGCTCCATTTTCAATGTGAAAATCATCATGTTTGTTAGTCCATTTTGAGTCAAAGTTTTTGTAACCAATGCCAAACTAATGGCTATTATGTGTGGAAATATATGTCTTCTGTTAAAGACAGTTCATTGCAATTAAAGGCTTATTGAAAAAGGAGCTGAATATAGGATATCTTATAGGATAACTTTTGTACATTTCCTTCGCGGCGTATAAAACATAGATTATGGGAAAACCATGAGAAATGGAAATGATTATTGCACCAAAATATAGAGAGGTATTTGCAGTTAATGTTGACATGAAGTATCATCTCGTTAATCAATGAACAGTTTCATACGTGCTTGGAGTTTTAGGGATAACAAATCAAGACTCTTAGTATGTTTCTTTGTTTGATTTTCAACCATGATTAAATCCTTCTTCAGGAAGGAAATTACACAATTACAGAACAAAGAAACTGAGATGAAAAAGGCAGCAGCGAAAGGTAGCAAAGCAGAACAGAAGGCAAAGAAGAAGCAAGTGGAAGACGCTATAGCCAAACTGTCCGCCAAACTGAAAGAGAAGCATGCACAGGAACTTTCATCTCTGGGCTATAACACTACTAACAGCAATGAAAATAACAAAGGAAACCTTGACACACTTGTCAAGGCAATAGCTGGGGTATCTGTTTCTAGTCAGTCCGATAGTTTCAAGCCTAGTAAAAGCAATAAGAGACGTGAGAAACGAGCTCAGGAAGAAGCTGCTAGAGAGCAGAGAATAAAAGAGGAACATAACAACACTATTAGTGACCGAATGATGGAGAGTGAAAAATTGGAGAAAAAACTAGAGCCGCTTGGGTTGACCATTTCTGAGGTAAAACCCGATGGTCATTGCCTCTATCGGGCAGTCGAGGATCAGTTGGCCCAGTTATCTGACGGTTCTTCGCCGTATAATTTTCAACGACTTCGAGGGATGGTGGCGTCATATATGCGGAGTAATGCTTCAGAGTTTCTACCATTTTTCTCATCCGAGAATGAAGTTGAAGAGGAATCAAATGATTCTCTTATGGACAGATTTGAGAAGTATTGCAGAGAGGTGGAATCGACGGCAGCTTGGGGCGGGCAGTTGGAGCTTGGGGCTTTGACCCATTGCTTGAGGAAACATATAATGATATTCTCAGGGTCATTCCCGGATGTTGAAATGGGGAAGGAGTATAAGGTTGATGATGGAGGTGTTTCATTTAAATCCAGCATCCTGCTATCGTACCACAGACATGCATTTGGTCTCGGGGAGCACTACAATTCGGTGGTCCCTCTGGAATAGGTCAGCAACGCCTGCAAAATGTATTTTTTTTGTTTATTGTCCAAGTAATCACGGTCTCTTTTTAATCATTTAGTTTTATTTTCGACACTTTTACCCAACAAAACTTCATGGGTAAAAGCTGGGCGTATTTGTGCTCAGTAAAAATTGTTGTGGTCTTTCATATCCATACACAGCTATACATATGGCATTTTTGTTCAATATGATGTTTTGTATTGTTACTGCATTGTTTGTTTTCGTGGCTTTATGATTTGCTATTTAATGGAGTTAATGTATTACTTCATATTTTTTCATTCGACACTATCAATTAATTCATGATGGCCCAGAGAATGATGGTCCAAATTAGATTCCTTGCATGGTTTAAAATCTCAGCCGATACGATATATTCCGAGATGTATCGGGCAAATTAAAAACAGGAGATTATCGGTCGAGGCGACTGATTAATAACGTGTATTGGCCAATTCGGTCCGATACAGTCGCGATAAACCTAATATGAACGAGTTATAACTTTTGCCGGCCAAGTTTTATAATGAAAAGCTCTTAGAAACTGTATAACATTGGTCAAATTAATTATCTTAAATAGAATTAATCTTAATTTTATATGAAATAGTCAATAGACGATGAAATATCTACAAAAGCTTGTAAAATAAATTATCACCGTAATTCGAAGCGCGACGGCCGGTTACCGCGATTTAAAAACAATTCCAGTTTTCACAAATGTATTTGCCTACAGTCTTCCCTTTCTGCCGCTATGGCTCAAGTCAAGCCGGTTAAACAAAATCTTATCCAAATTTCGAGACTCGGATACACATAAGTGGCCATTTGTTTAGGAGCATTTTATTTGCTTTATACATGATATTACTAAAATTTATTATTTACAAAAAAACTGTTTAAAGGCGGTTTTG
Source organism: Silene coronaria (assembly GCA_028566215.1). Lineage (NCBI taxonomy): Eukaryota > Viridiplantae > Streptophyta > Magnoliopsida > Caryophyllales > Caryophyllaceae > Silene > Silene coronaria. Next base: position 6,733 of record JAOWBH010128040.1, on the reverse strand, counting down.
CACAAACATAACTGGAATGACTCTAGTCAATAAATGTGGGGGATTGTGTATCAAATGACAAGCAAGTAAGAAATGGACTTATGGAGTAGACTTTTACGGAGATTCATAATTCATATATAAGGGTTGCATGAAAGTGTAGTTAGGCAGGCAGAAGCTGCTAATGGTTGGAAATCAATTTATGAATCAATCACCAACTCAAGTGTATACTTCTTACCTGGGAGGAGGAGATCTCTGGCTCATAATATTGTTGGATAACATTATCTTACCCAAGTATTTGCCATGTTAAAACCGTCTTATATAATAATTAATTTTTTTTCCTCAGAACGCCTATTACTCGTACCTACTGGGCCCCAAAATTGGAGACTCGGTGCCTTCGCTCTGCTCGTACATGGTGTTATTGTTTTAAACGACCCTGATATTAGCATTTAATTTTGTTGTAAGAGAAAGTAGTTAAGTCTGAGAGAAGGTGGTAGGCTGTTTCAGCATCAATCCACATCCATTGTTCATGCACAAAAAGATACCCATACAGGACCAAAAGCAGAATAATAAGAATGTCATTTTCTGGTTTTACCAAATATCTGCATTTTGACTCCATACATTTTTTTATTTCTAAAAAGAATAACTTTAGATCATCAAATCTTTTTGTGCAACCAAATTCCTCACTTACATCATTCTTTTTGTGACATATTTTTATTCCTTACAATACAATGAGAAACATACCGCCACTATTGTCGAATTTCTTGGAGAAAAATGGATGTTTTTAATAATTCAACTACTAGTTCACAATATAAGAAACCCATTTGACATGAGGACATGAACCCGATCATAACAATTCGAGAATGTTTCAAATCTTGCTGATTTTGCTAACCTCACTAACTTTTACGAACGGTTGTTGAATTTCTAATTAGGACTTCCCTCCCCTAGGTTTCTAGGAACGATACTGAAAGCAGTACAGTTTCACATTTTTATTGTAACATGAGTAGTTGACCTTAAGAAGATTTTTATGCTCTGAGCTGATGAATTGATGATCCTTTGTTATATTTTGTCGTCGATCAAATAGACATCAGTTGATGAACAATGCCTCTTTGATTAAAAATTACATTGGATTTATTAACTGAAAGTCCTCAATCACATTAAAGATCACTTGCATGCTAGTACTTAGTCGGGGATAAGGATAAGGTCATTTCAGACGATGCTTTCGTGTTTTCCTTATTTTTCTTGACCTTTTTGTAGCTAAGTTTCGTTATATTGGAGAATATGTTTTACAGGATTTATTCCCTTTTGATACATTGAAAAAGTCATACAATGGTACTAGATGTTCTGTTCTATGCATTTTGCCAAAGTATGGAGGACCATAAGCTGATATCACCGACCGGCTTTATGGATTCCTAAACTTTGTAAGTTTCTTTTGGCTCTTCAAGCTTGTACGAGTTACAGCCGACGTGTGAGTTGAAAAATACATCCCCTGATCTCCATAGAAGCTTAAAGACTAGATCTATATGACAAAAATCAAATAAAGATGTAGTTCTGATATGGACTTGCCTTAGATCAGGGCGGCTATGCATTATTCTTTTCACTCTTGAACAACAATAACAACTTCGCCCCAATGTCTAAAGGCAAGAAGGGCGGTCAGATATACTAAACCTTTACGAGTCAGTTTTGCTTTGCAAAATTCGGTTTAGTTTGGCTCCAAGCCGAGTAGGAGCACAAGTGCGACAGAGTGCTCCCATCTAAGTTTTAAACTCGGTCTTCGGGTAAGTTAGATCAACCCATTACCAGTTGATTGACAACAATCCGTACCATTTGGTGCACCGATGGAAGCACCACTAATTTAGTGAGCCACCTTACATTATGCCAAGCTAAAGAAAAATGAGACCTTTCCGTCCGTCATCTCACAGATTCATGTCCTTCAATAAAAAGTTAATTATTCTTCATAGTTAGAGAAAAGCAAGTTGATAAGATAGATGTACTTGTTTCCGTATAGCATACGAAGAAATCAGATGATGTCTTGGGTCATTTTCATGAAGATGCAACTTTTGTATGTGCACCTTACTTATTCTCTCTCCATTTAAGCCATGGGAGTAACCTTAGATGAAGCCTATAAATAGAGACAAACTGTAGCATCATCCACACTGCAAATCTCAACTCTTCACCAACTTAACCGATTTCAACAACCACTAAGAATATGGATTCAGTGAAGCGTCTAGTTCACGAAAAGCCGGTAGTGATATTCAGCAAGACTGGGTGCGCAGTGAGCCACTCAATGAGGCAGCTCATTAGTGGGTTTGGGGCCAATCCTACTATCTACGAGCTTGATCAAATGGGAAATGGACAAGACATTGAACGAGCTCTTCAGATGTTGGGTCGAAGACCAAGTGTACCGTCAATTTTCATAGGTGGTAATTTTGTTGGTGGACCAAATGATTTGATAAGCCTTCAGGTCCAAGGTAGACTTGTACAAATGCTCATGGATGCTGGAGCCATTTGGGTCTGGAATCGGAATTAGCTATGCTTTTCCGGGTCTGAAAATAGAACTACAAATAAGAGAAGTTTTTAATTATGAGGCAGGTCTAGATTTTATATAAAGGCCTTTAGTTTATACGAAGTAATATATTATTATGATTATTGGAAATAAAAGTTCATCTACAATGCTTTGGTTTCCTCCTCAACATAAGGAAACTGATGGTTATCTCAAGTAGCTCTTGAGAGCTAGAAAAAAACTGAAAGCAATAACTAGAAATTACACATTTTATCTTATTCTGTAAGGGAAAACTCTTTGATCGTCAAACTATGCAAGTATGGACACAGATGACAGGGAATGCTACCTATGACCTTGGCAATGCATTTTTTTTAATATATTTTTTGGAAATAGAAGTTGTACTAAAACTCCTTGTTTTACATAATGAAACTGATGTTCATTTGAAGTTCTGAAAATATAAAATAACTGAAAGCACGACTAAAATACACATATTTTCGGTTTTCTAAAGTCTCTGTCGGAAGGGGTTTGCATTTGCTATGATCTCGTCAACCATAACATTCATGACCTAAACCCTTTTTAAGATTTTTTTGAGTTTGTTGTTATAGGAATTCTAGAACTCTAGCACTTCCTTCCCATTTGGCACAGAAGTCCATAGCATGAATAAGTTTTTCTTTAATGACTCTATTTCCTTTTAGAGTTAAGCACATTCATTATTAGAAGCTATAGTAGCAGCATTAACCTTTTGTTCCTCGTTTCTGCCCCTCCCAAGAAATACCCAGTGATGATTGGGCCGCATGTTTAGCATACGTTGCGATTTTATGACATTTAATAGAACCGTCATCAAGTGGTAGCTCAAATACTCGTGTCCATCCCTTAATCGTCTTCTACGTTCTGATACCCTCGTTTTGGCAGTAATTAGGTCTTGTTCTTTTGAACTTAATTTCAGTTGATTTCAGTTCAGTTCAGTTCAGTTCATTTCGATTCAGTTCAATCCAGTTCAGATAAGTTCAGTTCAGTTCGATTCAGTTCAGTTCATTTCAGTTCTCAATTATTATTATTATTATTATTATTATTATTATTAATATTATTATTATTATTAGGATTTTTAGTCAAACACACTTTAAAAAAAAATTAATTCCGAACACCACCTTTTAAAAAAAAAGTTTGTCAAACACAACCTTTAATAAATTTTTTTTGTCAAACACAACCTTTTGACCTGATTTTAACAACTTCGTGACCACTTGCAATGGGATGATTTTTGATCGATATTTGAGATAGCAAACGAGGTTGGTTTGAGGTGTTCTTGGACTCGTTGGAAAGGTGGGAGTACGGGCTTTCCAGGGGTTGTCGAAACAGTGGTCAAATATAGCCTAATGTGCAGCATTTTTGGTCACTTAAGTCTTTCGCACGCGAGAATCTACTTTGACTTTTTTTGGTTTGTTTTTCTCTTAAATTCACTCTCCTCGAACTACCACTTGCAAATAATAGCCACGACAAACAACAAAACTAATCCCTACCTTGCACTTCCCTCTACTGACATACTAAATTTCAAACCAAACAAAGCATCATAGCCCCAATAAAAGAGCCGCGAAAAAACCCCTGACCACCCTTTGTAAACCCAAACTTTCTGACCAGCCTTACTTTACACACCAATCGACCACATATAAGGCCACCTTTGACCACTATGTTAATAACCCCTAGAAAGTATGTACTCCCATCTTTTCAACGAGTCCAAAAACACCTTAAACTGACCTCGTTTGCTATCTCACATATCGGTTGAAAGTCACCTCATTACAATCAGTCAAAAAGTTGTCAAAATCCAGCAAAAAGGTCGTGTTTGACAAATTTTTTTATTAAAGGTTGTTTTGACAAACTTTTTTTTCAAAGGTGGTGTTTGAATTTTTTTTTTTAAAGGTTGTATTTGACAAAAAACCCTTGTTATTATTATTATTATTATTATTATTATTATTATTATTATTATTATTATTATTATTATTATTATTATTATTATTATTTAATTATTATTATTATTTTAATTTTTTTATTATAAACGGGAACTTTTTATTAAGATCAAGCGAAATATTTTTACAAGAAGAAATTAGTGGGCAGTCGAGATACTATCTGCGCTCTCACTCCCTTAGCAATAGCAAAACTAAGTCTAGTAAAAATAAAAGGCGCAACCCGTGACCCGGCATCCTGGGATACATAAAATTTCTGAATCCGTCTAAGCAAGGCGATAACATCCGTCTCCAACTCTCCTAGCGAAGAAAAGGAGAAAGGTAAGAAGCCATAGTCAAGCCCCGCACACAAACCCTGATACTTGGCACACTTGCGCCGAGAAGCATCAACCACTACCCGTCCGGGCACTAAGTCAGACTACCCAGATTGAGTCAAAGAAGAAGACCCGGTCAAATCCACGCACACATCACGGCCCATGTCCCAAGAATAAAGCAGCAAATCCGCAGGACCCAAGGACCTGTCATGCCCATCGACCAAACCAATATCGACCTCCTTACCAACAGAACCCCGATCGGAAGCAGATATCTAAAAGGGTATCGCAAACAAGGTTATGCCGATGTTTGATACCAACAACACCAACACACGACACATCATGATCCCCATAGAATCCCCAGCAAATAGCCGAGAGCAAGCCGAGCACGGCTCGAGCACCGAAAACAAAGGAATAACCAACCGATAACCAAGCACACAATGGTAAGTCCTATCGTTCATAGTTTGATCCAACCCGGAAATAGGGACCGCGCGAAGCCAATCAGAAGCGTGATCACCCTGCTGAGACTTCCACAACGTAACTAGTCGAGGAGACAAAGAGAAAACCGAGTCTGCAGTAGAACCAACCCTCGCGAAATATATGTCTGCCAATTTCTTCATAAGTTTGGGGGCAGCGATCTCACTAGGATTACGCAGAAAGTCAGAACCCGTAGCCTCATTAAACACACACAAAGCCGCGTCAAAAGAAGGACCGGGAGCCAGAATACCATAGGTCAACAAGAACTTAGCATGCAGCTCAGCAAACAGTAAACGAGAAGCTAGAAAAGCATAATGCAGAACAACTCCAGCAGTATACACTCCAAGCCTTCCGAAGGAAAATGGGAGTGTGGCAAGCCGCCATTTCCAGTCACCGAACCTAGGATCAGAAGCCGGAAGCAACAATAACAACAACAATTATTATTATTATTATTATTATTATTGTTGTTGTTGTTGTTGTTGTTGTTATTGTTATTATTGTTATTATTATTGTTTTTTTTTTTTTAATTATGAACGGGAACTTTTATTAAAATCAAAGGAAGATTTATACAAGAAATTTGTGGGAAGCCAAGATACGATCTGGGCCTCCACTCCCTTAGTTATAGCAAATCTAAGTCTAGTAAAAATAAAAGGCGCCGCCCGAACCCCGGCATCCTGGGATACAAAAAACTTTTGAATCCATCTAAGCAAAGCCATAACATCCGACTACAACTCTCCCAGCGAAAAAAAAAAGAGAGAAAGGCGAAAAGCCATAGCCGAGCCCCGCACACAATGCCTGATACACTTGCGTCGAGCTGTATCAACCACCACCCGTCCGGTCACGAAGTCAGACAACCCAGACTTAGTCAAGGGGGAAGACTCGGTCAGATCCACACACACATCACGACCCATGTCCCGAAAATAAAGCATCAAATCTGCAGGACGCAAGGACCAGTCATGCTCATCAATCAAACCAATATCCACCTCTTTACCTGCAGAGATCCCAGATCGGAAGCAGATATCTAAGATGGTGTCGCTAGCGAGATTAAGTCGATGTTTGATGCCAGCAGCACCAGGACACGACACATCATGATCCTCGTAGATAACTCCAACAAAGACCAGTGAACAAGCAGAGCACGGCCCAGGTACCGAAAACAAAGGAATACCTAACCGATAGCTGAGCACACAACGGTAAGTCCTATCGTTCATAGTATGCCCTAACCCGAAAATAGGGACCGCACGAAGCCAATCAGTAGCATGGACACCCTGCTGAGACTTCTACAACGTAACCTGTCAAGCAGTCAAAGATAAAATTGATTCTGCAGAAGCAACAACCCTCGCGAAATATATATTTGCCAATTTCTTCATAAGTATGGGGGCAGCGATCTCACCAGGATTACGCAGAAAGTCAGAACCCGTAGCCTCATTAAACACACACAAAGCCGCGTCAAAAGAAGGACCAGGAGCCAGAATACCAGAGGTCTGCAAGAGCTTAGCCTGCAGCTCAGC
>JAOWBH010127819.1:0-13803 GCA_028566215.1 Silene coronaria | reverse complement strand
ATTCTAGTCAAATATCCCATTGAGAACGATCTCGTCCCTTCGTGAATCAAGGACCTGAGTTCGATCCACCCCAGCAACGTTTGTTGCTATTTATCGCTTCCGTACTCATATCAGTAACTATACAGACTCGGGTGTATAGGGAGTACAAAACAGTGATGGTGTGTGACCACACTTTTTTGGGCGTCCATGATTACATGAATCCCACATAAAATCTTTTTTTGTTGTGTGTGTGTTACTTCTTACAGTATTACTCCCGATTCTTCGTAAATGCCCCACTTTTCAAAATTTGTGAGTGGGATTTTGAACAGATGGGGCCATTCCAAAGGATCGGAGGGAGTATTATGCTTTGTGACTCCACACTTAAACTCAACTTGCATTTTCGTCACATAATAGTGTGCTCCTTGAGCTCAAGAAGTTTATTCATGGACAGAGAAAATACTTATTTTTCTGTTCTCCTATGAAAAAGGTATTGTACGGGCATAGGGGAAACAATGTCCAGGAATGACAAGGATAATGGAGTTACCTCAAGGACCAAGGTAGTCACTATTACAGTGCATACGTTACCATCAACATTCACCTTGTGATGCCTAACTTGCTCAAGTAAGTGTTGCATAGCATCTGCGGGGTGAACTAAGTCACCTTCTGGAGTAGCCCAGAAATCAAACGACTCTTTAACCTCCTGCCAATGAGTTGAAAGTGTGTAAGTTTAATCCAGTGTGCGCAGACAACAGGATAAGAAAATGCAGAAAACAAATCTGAAAATAAGGACTACAGATTCACCCAAAAATCAGAAACTACGTTATTTTTTATCCCCTCTTTAGAGACGATACCTGTTCCCGACAGTAAATATATATGAGATATATTTCAAACTGATTCTTCACTTGACAGTCGAATACTTGTATGGGAAGGGAGAGCATGGAAGTCGAATGATAGAGGTAGAGGAGAAGAGAATGGAACAAAACGTTGTACCCCCTCCATCCCATTTATATTGTCCTTTAACTGAATTTGGCGGTCAAATGATATCGACTTTACCAATATTTTGCAAAATATGCAATAGTTACAAGTTACAACTTTATAAAAATGATAATTATAAGATACTTTGTTTGATAAACCAAACAAGTAAACATTTACATTTAAATATTTACATTCATTTGACGAACATAAAGGGTCAAATTAAAATATACTCCGTATTAACCACCAATGACAAATTTGGATTGATAATAGTACAATTTATCCATCTCAAGACGTTGGTTTCAGTCAACCTATAATTGAACTGTGATTTATCAGACAAGTAACCCCTATCTGAACTTAAAAGAATTAACTTGGTCTTTTCAAAACGTGGCCTTGTACGTTGTACCTATCGCCAAGTTTTCAGTCTTCAACAAATAGCCGGTCACTTGGATCAAAACCCATGACCAAGCTCAGGTGCAAAAAACAGAAATCTATCACTTGTAACCTCATCTTTATCTTTTATCAACTAAATTAAAAATTTCGTCCTCTGTGGTAGCCATGAAAGCTTGTCAATTTTCCATGAAAAAACCCAGAATAAGTGGTGTTTTGCTCATTTTTTCGTTCCAAATTTAAGCTCATTAAGTTCACATACGGAGTATATCGCAGAAATAGGAGTATGACAAAGTGGCACTTGGTTTTCAAGAAATAGCGACTCTGATTACCATACCACAATGAACACTAAGACGTCTAATAGGATCCACATTCTGTTTGGCACAGAAGAGCCCCAAAAAAGGTCAACTTTCAACAACATAATCAAGGTGACGATAAACACACAAACCTTTTGCCAAAAGAAAGAAAAATTCTAGCTGCCTTTTACCTTGATGTTCGGACTACTCGAACATAGGGGATTAGGGGGTACTACATCAAGAATTAAATAACAGAGAAAGAGAAGTTCATAATCCATTCAATACTGCGATTAAGTAGATGTGTGATAGCCAAACTTCAAGAGAATCAAAACCTACACTATAATAAAGGCATAAAACGCAAAGACAAAGGAAGCAAGACATTTACAGTGAGGAGAAAAACACTTCTGGTTGTGAAAGTCAAGAAAAAGGATTACAAAAGAAAAACTTCAAACCTGAATGAAAGCCTGTGGATTTGGGCAATTTTGTTTCTTAGACATTCGAAGAGTGCACTCAGCTACAGTGCGGCCATCACGACGAGCAACAGCCTTGAAAAACTCTAACAATGTTACACGATCATTCTTAGCAAGCTCAGCAGTCATGCCTACATCAATGAAAATAACATGAGGCTTTGATTTTGACTCGCGCTTCCGTTTGCCTTTCATTCGAACTAGAATATTGCCAGGATGCATGTCTGCATGGATGAAGTTATCCACCTAGTAACAAAAAAGTAAAAAGGTAGGATTTCAGACTTCCATAAATAACTGAAGTCACCAAGTAATAACTGTCTAAGCACCGGTACTCCAATAATTTGGTTTATTTAAAAGGTTCGAATCACTTGATCTCAAAAAAAAATCCATGTTTAAAGTGTAGTATGACTTGCAAACACAATCACCGCATCTAACAAACACTATGTCATACATGAGAGCTTTCCATTTTCCAATAGCAGACAATAATATGAATCACAAAGCAAATCAATTGGAGAGAGGACGAGTTTTGAGGAGAGTGGAGAAACATAGATTACTTACAAGGAGCATCTTGAGAAGAGCATGAGTACCAATGTGAGCAAGTGCAGTTTTAAAGCGTTCATTCCCATCAAACCCATCAACATAGTGAGCCACACTTTCTCCATGCTCAAAGGTTTCCACCAAAACTGCAGGATGTACAAGCGGGTAGAGAGGTTTTGGGAAAGATACATCCTTCCATCTCCGGAAATTATATATAAACCGATTCAAATGGGCGGCTTCTCTGGCGAGGTCAACTTGCGACAACATAAAAGTTGCAAACTGTTGGACACTTTCATCTAGTCTCAACCACTTCAATGTAGGGATATATGTTGATACTTTTGCGACTGCATTAATAATAGCAAAGTCCCTCCTGATCGATTCACCGACACCCGGATGTCTAACCTTTACTGCAACTTCGATAGATTTTAATGTTTGACGAGGATAACGATGGCGCACAACAGCTCGGTGAACCTGTGCAATACTCCCTGATGCAACCGGCTTTTCTTCAAAACTCTCAAAAATCTCAGTGAGCTTACGACCAAAGGCTTGTTCCACAGTTCTTTTTGTATGTTCAAAACTGTGCTCCGGGGCTTTAGAATGAAGCTTGGAAAGCTCAGTGCACAAATCTCTAGGAAATAGATCAGGTCGAGTTGCTGCCCACTGACCCCATTTAATAAATGCGGGGCCCGCCTGTTCAAGAGTACGATGTACAACTCGGAGCCAAAGATTTCTGAACTCGGGCCCAAAACTATCTGCAAAAGGAGCCATAGCTATGCTGGGTGAAAATAAAACCGCCAGTGTAATTGCTCTCACCAACAAGATAAAAACCTCTACTACGTCGAAAAACAACCTGCTCACATAGGCACGACCATCTTGTGTATGCATATAAACCGCATTTTTTGGGGCAACGTAGTCTGAATCGGAAAATGATGTTCGTGTTTGAGATATCTCCCCAATGAGTAAACCAAACATGCCAGGTAACAAAATGTGAGACTTGGTGGAGGCAATGCTAAATGCTCTAGCAATCCTGCTAATGGAGGAAATTGCCGAACCCTGGGAAGACTGCGTCTTTGAGAGCCTTTTCCAAGCATTTAGAGCATGATGTGTAATACTATTATTTGCATGCAAGACGGAATAGCTCCTCGTAAAGCTACTCTTGTTACTACATCCAGGATGTCTAAACAAACTATCCCGCGCATATCCACCATTAAATTGCCTGAATTGTGAATGTATTCTGTACCGCCTTATAGATTGCCCCAAAACCGGATTTGTTGCATAAGTTCTCAATCCTAGATAGCTAGTATCTCGGTTTTTAAATATCAAATCACCAGCTTTTCTAAGATTGCCAAGCAAGAATAGTCTGCAATTCACATACAGACATTCCATTAACTACTAACCCAACAATCATACCGTGATTTATCAGCTAAAACATAAAAACTATGATAAGGATTCCACAACTTTATGTCTAGAAATGAGCCTAAAGGCCCTCATATGGCTAGTATGACCTGAATTATCAGCTCAAAACAAACACACTAACATCTCAAACCCACTTATTCAATCAAGTTGCATACGCTTTTAAACTAAGTAAAGCAAGATTTTGGAAAATGTATACAATTCAATGGAACAGATAAAGGCGCTCTCTTATGGATAATATGACATGAATTATCATCTCAAAACAAACATACATCACAAACCCACTAATTCAATCGAGTTGCATATGCCTTTTAAACTACGGGAATTTGTACAATTCAATGGAATTGATAAAGGCTCTCATATGGCTAGTATGACATGAACTATGAGCTCAAAACAAACATACATCACAAAGCCACTTGCTCAATCAAATTGCATACCTCTTTTAAACTACGTGAGCGGGATTTTGAAAACGTATACAATTCAATGGAACGGATAAAGTATAACATCCAATTTGCTAGTATGACATGAATTATCAGCTCAAAACAAACATACATCACAAACTCAATTACTCAATCAAATTGCATACCCCTTTTTAAACTACGTGAGCGGGGTTTTGAAAAACGTATACAATTCAATGGAACGGACAAAACACCATATCCAAATTGCACATTGACCCACATACTAAATCAACATTTCAACAAAAACCCATCAAATTAAAATCCAAAAAAACCCCAATTAAATCAACCAAACAACAAAATCAAAATTCACCAAATACCCACATCACAAAAACATAATAAAAATCAATTGACAAAAAAAAATGGTGGGAAGAATCAAAGATTGAACCTTGACATTGAAGGAATGAATTCAAAGGAAGATGAACCCTAAATGCAAGTGGGAAAGTGAAAAAAGGGGTTTTTCACCCTCAAAACGACAACGTTTTGGCTTTGAAATTGTTCTTAATGACATACGGACAAGCATGAAAACCGCACCACATGAAAGAGGGAAAGAAAGGAGAGGAATAGTTTTGTGTTCAAGTAAATTAGACAAGATTCAATGATGGTAATGAAAATTTGAAGAAATTGTTAATTAGCCCAATTAATTTGGTTTGGTTTGGTTTGGTTTGGTTTGGTTTGGATTTAGCCCAACTAATGAGTCATTAAGAGTAGGACTATTATTTGTGTTTGATTGAATCATTGCTTGCTAAGCTATGAGTTACGACTATCATAATTAGACCCAATAAACGGGTCAATCGGGTCGGGTCAATTTTGAATTGGATCATCTCGGGTTTGAAGACTTCGAATTGGGTTCGAGTCATTTTTGGGTCAGCTAATATCAAGTTATTTGTGAATAATAATCAGTTTGCAACGATAAAAAATCGGGTCGGGTCAATTCGGGTTCGAGTCAAGTTCGGGTGTCGGGTCGGATTATTCGGGACAGATCAATTTTGCTAGGTCTAATCATAATAGACAAATTGAATTTGTGTAGGTGAATAAATGCGGGTTTGGATTAGATGTTGATCTCTTTTTATGAGTTTATTTATGGATATGTGGTAAGACCGTTAGAGGGTTTAGGAGGGATTAGCGCGTTGGAATTCATATAGACGTGATCAAATGTGGGTTTTGGTTAAATGCAAGCAGTTTTATATGAGATTTTAGTTATGGATATGTGTGTTAGAGGCAGGGGTTAACAAGTTGAATACACATTTGTTTAATGTTGAACACACATTTGTTTATAATTTTTCTTTTGAGCTAAGAATTATTATTAATTTTTTTTGATAGACTTTGATTAAGGTAATACCTTTTAATTTTGGTATAACTTCTTATGAATTGAAGATTAGATTACACATAAATCAATGCGATTGATATAAATTATTTCCCTTTTGCTTATGATGGTTAAAATAAACAAGTCTCCCTTGTGATGGGCATATCCGTCACAAGTTTGCGACGGGTCAAATATTACCCATGTAAGTCAATAAGATAACAATTTGCTTTTGTCTTCTTTACCCACACGGGTAATTTTTAACCCGTCGCAAGCTTGCAACGGATATGTCTGTCACAAATGAGAATTTGTATAAAATAAAATCTCTTACAACCACCTTTTACTTCGACTATTTTAATGGATTGTCTGATCGTTACAATTTAGGACGGTCTTAAATAAGAATCGGTTTCAAGTTGGCCCACCACCCATCTACACACTCTTCCCCCCTCTTTCTTTCTAATCCCAACCTCAAGAAAAAGTCACCATTTTTCCTAATCCAAAAAGTCCATTTCAATCCAACAAACCTTTCAAATTTCAAAGTCAATTACACACAATATCTAATCTAATTCCACAATCAAAGTCATACAAATAAACTTTTTAAATTAAGCATAAATTATAAAGTATAGTGTATAAATTTAAGTTAATAGTTAGCCAAAAAGAATCAAACTTTATGTCCCAAGTATGGTAATTTCCCACTATTTTTGATCAAATCAAGTTTAATTTGAAGAAAAAAGTGTAAAGTTTGAATTTTTTTAAAACTTTTTTTGAGCTAAAATGAACAGTTTTTCTCAGCAAAATGTTGAAGCATCTCAATCTCAGTTAAATAGTAGCAGCAGTAGTAGTATTACTTCTGTTTCTTCTGTTGCAAGGTCTTTGTTACCTACACGACGTCGTTTGAGGCTTGATCCATCTAATAAGCTCTACTTTCCATGTATATTCTCTACCCTTTTTCTATTTTTTTTGTATTTAATTTAATTTAATTTAATTTTTGTTTTGTTTTGCTTTGATTTGATGATCTGATGATTTGAGGAAGTGGGTTTTGTTTTAGATGATAATTGTGGATCTGGGTTGTGTTTGTTTTGATTTAGTAAGTAATTATGTGCAATTTTTGAATTGATTTCTTGATTCGGTAATTATTGTATAAGACGGTTTCACATTAGTCCATTTGTATAATAATCACCTTTTTATCGATAGCAATAAATGAATGATTTTGTGTAGAAAAAGACCGTTTCACGGTGTGTAATTGGTTAAGAGGGTCACATGATAATTACTGATCTTATAAATAGACTATATGATATTTATAATAATGATGATTCTTACTTCGGTTGGTTCTGAATTCTGATCATTTGAATACGTTTTTTGAGGTATTTTAATCGAAGGTAAACAAATGAATGGGGACGGAAGGACTAGTACCTTAAGTCCTAGGCCATCAGATTGATGAAGTTTGTTTATGAAATGGGGCTGTGACATGATTTTGGAGCATTTTTGTTATTGATGATCAAAGGCTTGGCCTTTTCTGTATAGATCATAATCAGAATGTCTGATGAAATGCAGATTGACTTGTTTAGGTGGTTATTAGGGATGGGATTGTTTAACCTTGACCGAGTCGAAGAGATTCTGTTCTAAGGATAGTTGTAATTTAAATGATAGGTGGATGTTATGTTGCTTGTAGCCTGGCTTTTTTGCTAGCATCATTATGCGAAAGTTTGGAGTTCCTACTGGTGAAGTGGGAGTGGGATTTATGTAACTTCAGAGTTTTTAGTCGTGAATTGTTCTGCGAGAGTGTACCCACCTCTGACTATTTCATGTTAATTACGCTTCTTAGAGATATTCGTGTTAGTGTGAGCTTACAACTGTGATCTTGCATGGGAGCTCTGAATTAGTAGTGAGCTAATGACTGAAGAAAGGGGGCTTGTCTACATTTTTCTACCTTCATAGTTTGTAAAATGATCGACCCCATGTTATTTCAGACGCTGTTCTTGGAAATGTATTTTATTTTCATATGCACACACTTCTTGAGTTCTAACTCTAGGTAGAGCTTGCTTCATGACCACGTTAAACTTTTGTCTTTTCTTTTTAGAAGGAATTGGTGAAAGGTTTGTACCCAGACATCGCTTAGGCCTCTTCTGAAATGCTACTAGAGTTGCACTGCTAGAATTAGATAAGGCTATCTTTCACTCTCGAGAGTCGGAGTAATCAGTTGTGAGAGACAGAATTAGTTTTGGATCTAGTTATAGACTTGTTCTTTTTTTAGGAACATGCTAAAAGTGGCTTCTTGATCAGCCATGTCAAAGGTGCACTCATAGGAACTGATACATAGAAGAATACTACTGTTTTCATAACTGATTGCATCGTTGCATGTGTTAGTGAGTTAGTCTTCAGTCTTTGCCTATTTATGTTGAGGCTGTCAGAAAATTAACCATATGATTAGCTTTGTTTTGTGGATTCTCGAGCCTTTTACCATCTACTGTCATATTTGAGATAGTTTGGGATAAGATCATGGTCTATAACCAAAGTAAGGGTACTGATAGAAGCAGACAATATTAAGGAGAAAAGGATCAACAAAATCGAAGATCAGAAGTCTTTTCATGTAATTTGGTTTAGAATGAGGAACAGGTGTTCACTTATTCAAATTTCAAAGACACAAAAGGAAGAGAGGGAATTCCTATGTAAACTCATTAACTAAAAAAAAATATTTCCTTCGTCTACATGCGATTGTAGATTCCTTGCTAATCGATGGTATTGCCAGCATGGGTCTTATTAGTGGTGTTAGTGACAGTCTTTTGTAGTCTGTAGTCTCAAGAGCATAAGCTAATGCTCTAGTAGGTTACTTAGGGCTTCAAATTGCGCCCATATAATCGTCGTCACGAAGCCAGAGTTAAAAGACAAGGGTAGGATTTAGGGTGTCGTTATAGGATGAGATGTTTGACTAGCGATATTTTCGTATAGATCATAGATGCCAACATTTCATTTCTTGTTTCTTGGGTGATGTAACTGTTTACACCTTGCTCTGTTTATTTATTTTATGTCAGTTACAGCTCATCGCTTGACCTAATTCCAAAAATTGTCTTGGTTACAGATGAGCCTGGCAAACAGGTTAAGAGTGCCATAAAGATTAAAAATACAAGCAAGTCCCATGTAGCCTTCAAGGTATGGATCTAATTCGGTAGTGAGGTTGCTAACCAGAAATGTGTACACGCTATTGTTTATTCATTCTATGGCTATTGAGCTATGTGGTGGTACTGTAGTACTACATTAATCCCAAATTCATGGTCCTCGTTTGAATTTGGTTTTCAACAGATGACAACTTTGACCATTCTTTTCTCCATAGATAAGTAGATTGCATTGTAAAAATTGTATTTTTTTTTATCAACGTACCAATCTTGAAAAAGTTGGAAATTTGAACTGCTGTATATTTTGCGGAAATTTCTATTGAAGTCCAAATAGTTAGGCCATTAAAGTAAAATAGGGTCGATAAGTCCGATGGAGGGAGATGTTACAGTTATGTTTCGATAGTTTTGTATGCGTTTGTATCAAATTGCATGAGTTACTTACTGTCAATTGATATGAAGCTTTTCATATATCCTAACAAATTTATTATTTGCTTCAGTTTCAAACAACTGCACCAAAGAGCTGTTTCATGCGTCCTCCTGGAGCCATTCTTGCTCCTGGCGAGAGCCTCATAGCAACTGGTAAAGTTCATTTAGTTGTAAACAGTTCAGTTTCTATCACCATAGCTGGTCTCGAATCCTCTAAAATATTAATCAATCATACGGAGTATCATTATTCTTATAAATTGATTTGGCTAGTTTTCAAGTTTGTGGAGCATCCCGAGAACAATGAGAAACCGTTGTTAGAGCAGAAGAGCAAGGTGAAGTTCAAGATAATGAGCCTGAAAGTGAAAGGACCAATGGACTATGTCCCTGAAATGGTGCGTCTATCGTCTTTAAGTCTTGACAAACTACGGATGTCTTTACATTTGTGCATTGCTGTAGTCTAGTTTACTTCGATCAACTCTAACATGAAAAAAACGTATTAAGGAGCCTGTTGCTCGCTTGTTAGAGGTCAAGATCTTTTAGTGGAATTAATCTCATGAGATATTGCTGTGAGATCTGAGGTTGAAAAAGGTAGAGGACAGCATATCATCAATCAGCGTACCACATATCCAGTAAATAAGATCGTGACCTCTTAACGATTAGCTTAAAACCTATTTTGTATGGCAGTTTCATAGAAAGAATGTGTATACAACAGCGAGCAAATTTTTGTACGCAAAAGTCAGCTAACAGCGCGAGGCATTGGAGATTACCCCTTCATCATGACACCAATTAACATTTCTTTTCCTTTTCCTTTTCCTTTTCTTGGGCGACATTATTTTTTCACCATGTTCTGTTTATTTGTTTCAAGTCATATTCAGCTGCATATCAAGCTCTTCTCGAGTAAAAGGATAAAGTAGCTCTATCCTGACTAAGGAAATATAGGTTTCAAGAATAACCTCCTCGTGCATTTTACGCCTTCAATTGCTCTATATTTCTCCCCGAACTGTAGTTTCTCATTACTGATGTAAAATGAGTGCATTCTGATCAACATATCAAAGACTTTTGTGGTGTCTGTTTTGTACAGTTTGATGAGCAGAAGGATCAAGTAGCTGTAGAGCAGATACTACGTGTTATTTTTCTAGATGTCGAACGTCCCAGTACGGTAAGTCCTGTCTTTTAGCTGCTACTTCTGATATCGATCTTTTCCTGATTTTTGTCAGGGTTGTTTAAAATTTCACTCTTCCTAAAAACACATTGAACAACGAAGTAATTAAGTGTTACCTCTTGATTGGTTTTGCATCTTTTTCTTCTCTGTGTAGGCTCTTGACAAATTAAACCGTCGATTGGCTGAGGCAGAAGCTGAGCTCGAATCACGAAAGAAACCTGCAGAGAACATTGGTCCCAAGATCATTGGTGAAGGACTTGTTATTGATGAATGGGTAAGTTACTATCTCACTGGACACGATTCTATTTTCTAATTATACTTACGTGGTCTTCTAGTGCTTCTCAGCTCGAATCCCAACTAATACTGGACAATGCAGACCAATTTTTCATTTTTTATTCATTTTCTGATAAGTACTTTTATTAAGGCGCAAAAGCCAAGAAACTGTAACAAGATTACTGGCAGATGTTAGCAAGCTTAGCGTTTAGCCGGTAAAATTATTGAGTGCCATGAGTGGTGATACTCGAGTCTTTACATGGTTTTAAACGCTGCAGTGTCAAACTTGTCCGCGTGACTCTCTTTACGCCAGGAAAAAAACATATTGAACCAATAGATTTCTTACTGGGCTTTTCACACTTTAACCCCTTACTGCTTAACTTCCTTTTTTCGTTTTCTGTCTTTGCTGTAGAAGGAAAGAAGAGAGAGATATCTCGCGAAGCAGCAAGTGGAAGGCGTTGACTCTGCATGACAAAGGTACCGCCGCCTTTCCTCCTTGGAGCTTTACCAATTAAAATTGGGTGAGACGGTCCAGGAGCATGTCTTTTCGATTCACCACTCATTGAACTGTGCATTTTTACTGTCATTTAGGACTGTACCAAGTGAGATTCTTATTAGGTTTGTGTTGTTCTTATGATCGTGAAGGATACGGAATTTATTCTTGCCAGGTTAACTTGTCATTTACGTGTAGATAAAATGTAATTTTTGTACTATGGAAGAACCTGGAAATGGAGTGTAAGAATCTAAATATCCGACTTAACTGTGTACGCCTTCTGTTGACTCGACATTTCTAGTTAAGTTTGTTCTCTGTTGGTTTGATTGAATGTTGTCCTTAAATCAACGTCGAAATTTCTGTTGATGTGCTGCGTGTACAACATTTGTTTATGAGTTGCCTCGAAACCATGATATCGAATATTATGAGGGAGAGATTTCCCGTCCTTTTGGTCCTATCATATAAATCGATCATTTGCTTCGAGCTTGATTTCCACTCCCAATATCAGTCATAGCGCCACCAATGCAGCTAACACCGTCTCCAATTGCGATTTCAGGTATATATATTCACTGTCTATAATTTGCAGACTCTAATTTCGGAAAGTATAGTTTTGATCCAAATGGTTTACGACTTCATGGGGTTTTGAACTCGAAATTCTTTGTTTATATTTTAATCAACCGAGTCAACCAAGCAGCCCATCTCTAGTACAAGAAACCATGGAACACAAACCTGGTTTTGAACCCAAAACTATGAGTTCAAGCCAACTGATTCACATCATTATCTATATCGGATTCGCCGTACCTTACATTCCCTGCTTAGTATTTATATACGTTGGAAGTACTACATGCTCTTGTCTAACTCCTAAGATACACGCTAAAAAGTAAAAATTGTAACCACTCTCTAAAATGGATTGCCCATACAAGGTCCATGTCTCGTATAATGATGTCGAAAATGGCATGAAACCGACCCAAGAAGGTCAACCAAAATCGTCCCATGTAAGCGAGAACAAGCGACGAGTGTGTCCGATACCTCTTGAGCGAAGGGGAGATGCAAGGGAGGTGATGGAGGAGTCTTTTAGGCAAGTCATGTTTCTAAATTGTTGGGGACAAAGCTAAGGGTGTAGGTCAATGTTAATAGTATATACAATATATAGAGGACGATTCGAACCTGTGACCTATATAATAGGTCTGTCTTAAATCTTAACCATTAGACTAAGACCTCTTCCGTTAATTAATTAATATCTGTACAATTCTATTATTTTGGTACATGTTAATAGAAACTATACTATTAGACTTTTTGTTTGTGATAATATTTTCAAGACTTTATATGATCATAACAATTTGTAGTAATTTACAAGTGAGGTGCAATCCATTTTATTACTCTCTTTTCGGGCCGTTTTAATTATTTTTGTTGTGTTTTGATGAGTCTTTGGTTACGAATCTTTTTTAGATCAATTCACGGGGTTGGATTGATCCACCCGTATTTTTGGGGTAAGGATCCAATTGGATCCGAGAAATTTGACCTGAGAAAAATTGTCGTAGACAAGTGGTGAGAGTACGTGTGTCCATCGAATAAAGGGTGTGACGACCCGCTAATTAACCCGTTTGCAGACGAAGCTCCGAGTTTGGATGAAGTTGCTCTTCAATTCTACAAGTGACAAGGCCAGTAAATTTATTGCCAAATTGGCTGAATTTCTGAATAATCTAGAGGGTACGAATTAATTTCTTATTTCAGTGTTACGTTTTAATAAAGGTAAAACTGTATACATCTACTCTTTACGTGTCATTTTGTTGTATTTTGTAACGATAAGTTTGATTTGCAAGTGTGATTTAGTTTCTTATATTCGAGTAGACGATAGTATAAGACCATCACATTCGACATACATAGAGCTCCATGGCGTACCGTAAACCTTGAAACCCGTGACATTATAAGAAATTTTAGTTTATTCAAATTTAAAAAACATGAACATGTTAAATTTTAGATTCGTGGAGAGTATTAACAGTTTAACACTAAAGTTTTTTTAAAGTTTGAATGTGATTTGATAAATGACATTATTATTAAAGTCAGTTCTTTTGTAACAATGAAGCTTGTTAAAAGTGACTAATAAGTGCTTGATATGCGACAGTGCGTCCCTGCGTGGTGCACTGATTGTTATATGATACGGTTTCATAATATGTCTCACATTAGCTTGAAATACGCACTCTGTCAATAGTTTTACTAATCAAATCAAAACATATCAATAAACCAAGGTACAATTTTATTAGCTAATGTGTATGTATTTTTGAATCGAGAAGACGTAATCTCGACCTCTTAGGCCATTGACGACAATGTCATCATCGAAACATCCGAATCATGAACACTAAATAACAGAGGAAATTGAAGAAATAATAACGAATTAAGTACTCGGTAATTAATAAAATCAACCACAAAATAGTTGTATATAAAAATTAAAGACATAAACACTAAAAAAAACTAATTAAATCCATAATTAATCTATATCTATTTAAGTAACTACGCCGTGACC
>JAOWBH010127708.1:0-13806 GCA_028566215.1 Silene coronaria | reverse complement strand
ATTGTATTTGTAATTTTAAGTAATAAAAATAATAATTTTTAACTATTTTTTCAAATATAATATATAAATATTAATATCTTAATAAAATTATTGATTTGCCTTTGACCCATCGGGTCGACCCGTTCAGGTCGGGTCTTGATCCTAAAATAACGGGTCATTTCGAGTTCGGGTCAAACGGGTCGCCGTGTTTAAGTTAACGGGTGTTGATCCTGAAAAAACGGGTCGAGTTTTTGGGTTGGATCAGAATTTGACAAGTCTACTTTGAAACCAATCATATACGTATCTCTCCCTATTATTGGATGCAAACTCCATTCCTCTATGCCTATTATTGAAAATGAGTCAAACAAGTTTTAAAAGGTATAGTATTGGAACCTCATATTTCTATGGCTTCTCATTCGATTTCATCCATACCTATTTAACCAAACGTTCCTTAAGAGAAAAATAGTGTGGACGTCTATATAAGGTGATATGAATCACAAATTCTTACTTGTGACGGATGATATCCGTCATAAATAAGAGACGGATACCAAATTCACTCACAAAATACTCATTTAGGGTGAGTGGAGAAGCACATGGGGGGTCTCACCCTTATCCCCTCTACCCATTTCCTCTCACAGACTACCCGTCTTCATATCCGACCCGTCACAAGTAAGACGGATTGGATATGAATATCCTCGACTAGTGTCTTGATATTTTAAAAATCGTTGTCAATGTCAATCACATGTTTGATCTGATTAAGCCTATTAGAGTCAACATCAATATGAAATTGTCCGTGCCTAATAGCCCAAGCGAGAACCTCTGTAAGAGCTCTAGCTTGAGCCTTTAGCAAATCATGAACCCAAACTTGGCTATCACTTATATTGCTAATTTTTCTTTAGAATTGAAGATAACTCAATTGCCAATAGATCGTCGATCGCATAAAGGCTTTGTTTGGTTAGCATGTTAATTTATGGGAATTTCATAATTTCATGAATTGTGTTTTGTAAAACTTGTTTGGAATTTCATACGTCAACACATTTGATCTTGATTCTCAAGATTATTGACACAAACGTCATATGTTATTAGGTTAAGAATAATCCACAACAATCGGGTGATGACATCAACAATTCAAAACTCGTTCACGTTACTTCATTATCATTCACAAATTACAACAAAATGACTAGTATAGTGGTTGTGTTTTTACTCATACACAAGGAAAATAAAGTATTCCATCAAATAGATATAGTGTAATATTCGATCACTTCATTGTTCTCATACATTAACTTTGAGGTACACTTTGGGACTGGTATCCATATTGCATTTCAATAACTCATTGTAAATGTACACTTGTTTAATTTGTGTGTTACTCATGACCTGAATTCAAACTCATCAGTAAATACGGC
Source organism: Silene coronaria (assembly GCA_028566215.1). Lineage (NCBI taxonomy): Eukaryota > Viridiplantae > Streptophyta > Magnoliopsida > Caryophyllales > Caryophyllaceae > Silene > Silene coronaria. Next base: position 12,424 of record JAOWBH010127708.1, on the reverse strand, counting down.
GTGATTGTTATCTCTTCTAATATCGTCCCCTGACAAGAGGAATACTCACTTGCGAGGACAATGATGACACCGTATTCAACCCGACACATATCTGAAATGATTAAAGCTGGCAAGTTTGACCAGACCCGCCCAAACTGATATTGACCCGATTAAATTGATTACCAAGCAAATATTAAGCTTAATATTAGTCAAAATGAAAGTGATTTTGTGTTAAGATTGATACATTTGACTTGATAATAAAGTAATCAAGCCAATAGTGAAAAACTAAATTTAGTGGTAAAAAATTGAATTAATACGATAAAGTAATCGAACCCTATAATGCCCCCACCCAAACCAGATTCGACCCGATACATCGCTTGATACGAAATGACTTGACCTGATGAAAATCCAAACCCAACTAAACCTGATCTAAAAGGATAGGCGGACACGATATGACCCAAATCCAATATAACTCAAACAGATGAGATTGCCAACTCTAAAAATGACCACCTCATCCTGGTCATGCGTTCGATCAAGGCTAGCAGTAGCACTAGTAGTCTAGTAGTATCACAAGACGAACAATAAACGGGGTACATACATGATACAACCAACTATTCTCTTCAATATCCACCACCATTAACGCCATTTGTTTACACGCTCAAAGCTTAACAAAATGGTGGGAAATCTTAATATAAAACCACCAACTTCACTAAATTCCATTTTCTTCTTCAACCCACATCCGCTTTTTAGAACCCCTATCAAAATTGTTCCTGGCTTCTCTAAATCACCTTTTTTTTCTGCTTCTTTATCATCTTCTTCCTCGCCCTCTTCGTCTCCGTCTTCTGTTTTAACTAATAATGATTCAATTTCACTTGGGCATCTCACTAGACCTGATTTTCCCATTCTTCATCAGGTCAAGTTTCAATCTTTCTTGCTTTTTTATGATTTTTCTTTTTTGGTTTTTGTAATTTGGGTTTTGGTAGATTGTTGAATTATATCTGAATTGTTTCTGTGTTACCCCCTCCGTCTCAATTGTTGACGTTGTTTATGTTTGTGAGCGGAAAATAAAGTAAACGTAAACTATTGACTACGACTATGGTTCATCATTTTGTGTTAGTGACACTAGAGCTTGATTAAAACTATTGTCAGAGCTATTAGGCCCCCCTAGGCAATGAAAAGATTGCAACTTTTGAGTCGAAAGTTCGATATTTCTGAACCATGCTTTAACACACAAACATTGAGTCATGGTTCAGTGGCGCGGTGTCATTGATTAGAGCTGATATAATAATGTAGAATTGGTGGTTGTACTATTTTATGTGCGGTTTTATAGACGAAGTTTATCTTGCAATTTAAGACTATGCAATCATTTGGAACATGAGGGTATGAGCGGGTTATAAGATGTTCCAATTTTTGGATTGTAATGTGAGGTTTTTGCATTATGCTGCAGGAAGTAAACGGACGCAAGCTTGTCTACCTAGATAATGCTGCTACATCTCAGAAACCGTCAGTTGTGTTGAAGGCATTGCAAAATTACTATGAAGAATATAATTCAAATGTTCATCGAGGAATACACTTTTTGAGGTACTCAAACCATGCTTCTTACTTTTTTTAATCTTAATGAAAACTTACTCTCTCCATCTTTTTGTATAGTTTCTACTTCCTAGTTTGATTTGCTCAAAAATTAAGGACCATAAGCATATTTGGATGATAGTAACGATGGTGAAAGAGCGTGATCGGAAACTATAGTGACCTTTAATAACTTACAAAAATGGAAATATTTCAAGTAGAAATTTATAACGGACAATCCAAAACATAAATCAGGAAATTTGATAAACAGAGAAAGTATTTCTTTGCTAAGATTACCTTACATAGCGGATCTGGAGTCTGTTCATAGTCAGTATAAATATTGTGCTGATAGTAATAATTGAAATTCTGAACTCAGCGCTAAAGCTACTGATCGGTTTGAGCTAGCGAGAAAAAAGGTTGCAGCTTTTATCAATGCGAAAGAGTCCAGCGAAATTATTTTCACCAGAAATGCTACAGAAGCAATAAATTTAGTGGCTCACTCTTGGGGCCTCTCTAATTTAAAAGCTGGCGATGAGGTACGTTGTGGTCTTTCACTCCTTCACAACTATTAAGTGTAATATGGTCCTCCGATGTTAGATTATATGTATTATTAAGAGTACATTGTTTAGGAAACGTATTTGTGTTCGTGGTAATAGTTTTTCAAGCTATTGTAGACTTTTTACGTGGACAAAGGAATAGTTTATGCTTAGATAAATTTGAAATAACAAGTTCTGCTAAAGAGAGCATTTTTTTCCATGTCTTTTCATCTGCTTCTCTGATCCATAGCACATGTACTAATTACCAGTGAGTACACTCAAACTGATCAAAGGTTGGGACGAGAGAGAGTGAGAGAGGCTTTAATGAAAATTGTAAGAGGTCAACCGATGTAATAGTTATGATGCCCAGTTGCCGACTCATTGAAATGTCTTTCTTCTAGCTATTATTATTGTTGTGTGGCTAAACAATTTTCTGCTTATTTTGTTTGTAAAAAGTAAGAAGATACTACAGAATCTGCCAATCTGGTGTGATATGGCTACATAATGACTCATATCTGTGCAAGCAACTTATTGCAAAATGTGAAAAACATCGTAGAATCTCATGTGCTATTGGCTACATAAATATCTCTTGTTTGCGCAAACTATTTGAGTGCCTATTCGATGTAGTGTTTTAGTTCCTTATCTGCCATTAGGGGGCCTTGTACGGTTAACGTTCTACCTTAACTAATCCATCCTTTACTCTTGGAAGTGGCGTTTTTTTCCATAATGCTTTTCGTACTGTGTTCATCTAATCAGCTCTGGCACATAGATATGTTCTTTTTAACATTCAAAGTTGAGTTTATGGCAGGCTATTGGCAGCAACACCTTTTAGTACTTTTAGTGTATCTCATATATGAAATCAGAGAAGCTTATCTTGTTTTACAGCATGGCAGATTGGTGTCCTTTTTATCGTAGTGCTTTCTAGGTGCAACTTGTTCTGTTCAATCTCATGATAAGATCAAGTCAATTAATGCTATGCATTTGACGCTCGTGCAATTATTTGTTCACAGATCATTCTTACCGTTGCTGAACATCATAGCGCAATTGTTCCTTGGCAACTAGTCTCTCAGAAGACTGGTGCCATTTTAAAGTTTGTGAGTTTGACTGAAGATGAAGTTCCTGATTCAATGAATTTACTGGAGTCATTGTCAACGAAGACAAAACTCGTGGTTGTTCATCATGTCTCAAATGTGCTTGGTGAGTAAAGGTGGTTTGTTATTTATGTTTATTGGTATCTGACAAACTTCAACTTTACTGAAACACGCTGTATATGTTGCCTTTTTATTTAAGTTATTCCAAAAATTTACCTAAAGAGGGTGAAACTGTCGAGCTGTAATAATAAAAGTACTCCGACTATACCAAGCTGGTTTATTTTTGATAAAATCTTCAGATAAAACTTTATGCTTTGACCTCAAAAGTTTGCTTTATATGGTGATGAACTTTCATAGTTTCGGGCATGTGTACATATCTGCCTATACGTTATTGGTACCTGAAAATTTCAACCTTACTAGAACACACTATGATTACTGCTTTTTATGTTAGTTATATTAAGAATTCACCTGAAGAGGGCGAAACTGTGACAATAATTACTAAGCTGGTGTCTTTTCAATGAAATCTATAGATAAACTTTATACTTCAATATTTTGCATTCCATTTTGATGAAATAATGGTTTTGAGCACGTATCTGCTACTGGTTAGAAGCAGAAGAGACAAGGGCGGTCAGACTTTTAATCATTTGAAAATTGAAATGGTGATTGATTCTGTAAGGGATGTATACTTATGTTAATAATCATGTAGAAGCATGTCAATTAGTACCGTAGGGTGTGTTTGGATGGAGGGATTTGGAAGGAAAGGAAAGGGAGGGAAAGTAGGGGATTTAAAATCCCCTGTTTGGATAGCAAATAAGAGTGGAGGGAAATGGAGGGGGAGGGATTTGGAGGGATCCATTTTCCCTCCTCCAAGGCAAACCAAAATCCTTCCAAGATAGGAAAGATTTGGAGGGAAAACGTAACCAAACACCCATCCTACATTCCCCCTCCCCTTACCTTCCCTCCATCCCCATCCCCTCCCTTTTCCTCCATTTTATTTTTGGTACACTTCAAGGGCTTAGAGCACAATGTCACACTCATGCATGCCTCATTGTGCATGCATGCTTGGGACTCTTCAAGTTTTCACCAAATCACTTTATGACATAAATTCATGTTGAAGGAGTGAGATATTTGGAGTTCAAAATCTATATTACACTGCATTCTTTACTCTTTAGGGTGTTGGTATTGATTGGTTTTATGTTCATCTCTTGCAGCTTCAACTCTCCCGATTCTTGACATAGTGCGCTCAGCTCATGGTGTAGGCGCAAAAGTCTTGGTAGATGCCTGTCAAAGTGTCCCCCATATGGTTGTTGATGTTCAGAGTCTAGGTGCTGATTTTCTTGTTGCGTCATCTCACAAGGTATGGTTCTTTTGATATTTTCTTTTACCAACATAGAATGAATCTTCAAAAACAATGACTGAACAAAGCTTCAGATGTGTGGTCCTACAGGTGTTGGATTCTTATATGGCAAAGCCGAGCTTTTGGAAGCCATGCCTCCCTTTTTAGGTAGGAGTTTACTCTTTGACTTGTTAGGATTATTCTGTCCTGATATCGCTGTTATTGATGTTGTGATTCTGTTCGTTCTTAAGAAAATACTCCATACTAAGTAGCGTCTTGCTGGCTCTTGCTTAAAAACCATCTAAAATTCTGTTAGTCTTGTTCAGGTGGTGGAGAGATGATTGCTGATGTATACTTGGACCATTCCACTTACGCGGATCCACCATCCAGGTAGGTGTTACCTCATGCAACTTTTATTTCGCATAATTTCTTGGATTCACCTTAGTACCCTACTGGCCTACCCCACTAGTGACTAAAGCAAGAAGCGATAACTTGCTTAATAGTCTTTGAAAAATCTTGAAAATTGCCTCTGCAAGTGTTTTGTATTCCCTCAATTCATTTCATTTCCATACATTTGTTCAATATATGTGAGGAGACAGGAGTGTTTTCATCAATTGTATGGAAATGAAATAAATAGAGGGAGTGTTGTTTTGCTATTGCTGCATAATATTATGGTTTTTTTACTTAGTGTGCATGTGTGCCGAACTTCCAGTTATATGTATGAGATTTAGTTAAGAGTATATTTTGCTTCCTCCGATGGTGGTTTGGACTCCAATCATCTCATTCCAATATTCGATGTTGACGCATTAAGATTTAAGTTCTTAATTGTACTGTGTGATATATGATGTATTTGTATGGATTAGGTTTGAGGCAGGGACACCAGCTATCGGAGAAGCCATCGGATTAGGTGCAGCTATAGATTATTTGTTGGGAATTGGCATGCAAAAGATTCATGATTATGAGGTTTGTGCTTTTGTTGCATTAAACGTCTGTCATATCTGTTCAAATTGTTTTTACTAAACTAGAGTGCTCCTTTTAAAGACTTGCATAAGCAACTTCTTGGTTGAAGTAGCAAATAAACCCCATATGTTTGACATTACTTGTTATTTGAATCCCTTCAGTTTAAGTGGGAGCAAATTACCTCCATGTATTTGATTTGATGTGCAATGTGACTTAATATCGGAAAAATGACAAACGCTAAACTAACATTTCAAATAAATTGCAGCCATGTTTGTGATCTCAAAATTACACAACTTTCAAATTATCTAACAACTCGAAGTGTAAATTTTGTTTGTTGGACAAGTAGTCAGTGCGTACATATATAATTCTTGAAAATTGAGAATAAAGGCCATGTTTGTGGCCTCAGAATCGTTGATCATCAAATTTATTTTTTCATTCCATTCTGTGGTGCATTGAGGACTTGAGGTTGAACTTCTCCTAAGCTTGGAATATCTATGTAGGTGGAGTTGGCTGACTATCTATATGGAAAGCTATCTTCTATGGCAGATGTTCGGATTTATGGCCCTGTGCCATCCCAGACAGTACAGCGAGCTGCAATTTGTGCTTTCAATGTCGACAAAATTCATCCAACTGACATTGCCACTTTTCTTGATCAACAGGTATAGATTGTTTTCTTTTCAGTGTATTCAAAATTCTCCCTATTTTTGCTTCCTGGTTTAACTTTTTTCTATTCACAGTAGAGATGGATATTTAGAGTTGTAATATGATGATATAAACCAAAACAGTTTGGCAATTGTTTGCACGTTTATATTCTGAAATACGAATCCATTGGACGCAATCCCTGACATAAATTTGCGATGGGTCATCGGAAATAATTCGATATTCAACACGAAGACTACATGCATGTGACCCCTTATCTTGTCATAGACGTGTGCCTTTGGGGAACATGGGTAATGTTGACTATATGGTTAGTGGTTTCCTCTTCTAATTGTTTTCTAATTGTTGCTTCACTCTTTTTTCCTTAGCACGGGGTGGCCATCAGGTCAGGTCATCATTGTGCCCAGCCTCTACATCGGCATCTTGGGATGAATGCCAGTGCTCGGGCTAGCCTCTACTTCTACAACACTAAAGAGGATGTTGATAATTTTATCGAAGCGCTCAATGACACAATTGGTTTCTTCAAATCATTTTCTTAGGACGAGGATTCTTCAAAGAGTGTTTAGTGAACGTACCTTGTATTGATATTGATAGATGTTTTGATGAACTTTTACTTAAGGTGTGGATATGATTATTCCCAGGAGTAGGTCTTGCTTTAGACGGTCTTAAGTGAAGACCTCTCACAATCCCCTTTTCACTTTAACATTACTTAAATCGGTTGTGAGTACGTCTTAACTTAAAGATCGTCTGAAACAAGAATTTGTGTATTCCCAGGGTTTGCAATAAAATATACTGTGAATTGCAATGGTTTAAAAGAAAAGTGTATCAGTGCCAATTTTGACTGGGTATTTTATCTCTTTGCAATTTAGTATGTGAAACTGTTGAAATCTGAATTGTTCATTGTATATGTACCTTTGTATGTTGCTTCATTATCTTCTCCATGCAAGAGCCCTTTATCTCGACATATTGTATCAAACTGATGCAGACAATCCCTTGGAATTTAATTTAACATTTAGGCCTTGTCTTTTGGACTGAATCGGATCTGAACTGAAATGAATTTATAAGATTTGAACTTATCTGAACTGAACTTATAGGATCTGGACTTAACTTATAATATATGAACTTAACTTATAGGATCTGAACTGAATTGAACTTATAGGATCTAAACTTAATTCATAGGATATGAACTTAGCTGAACTTATAGGTAGACCTGACAAACGGGTCAATTGGGACGGGTTCGGGTCGGGTCAATTTGAGTCCGGGTCCATTTCGGATCAATAATTAAGAGAGATGAAGTACATTTGGTAACATTTCGGGTTGTTTTTAAGTTTTTTTTGTTCAATTAGAGTTATATTTTGTCGGATCATTTTGGGTCTCAAGTAAGTTTCGGGTCAACAAACCTCAGTCATGTTCGGGTCAGGTCATTTCGGGTTTCGGGTCAAGCTCGGGTTTTTAGTTCGGGTGTCGGGTCAGGTTATTCGGGTCGGGTCAGTTGGGTCAGGTCAGTTTTGTCAGGTCTACTTATAAGGTCTGAAATGAACTTATATGATCTGAACTTATCTAAACTTTTCTGAACTGAACTTATAACATCTGAACTGAACTGAACTGAACTTATAGGATCTGAACTTAACTTATAGGATCTGAACTTAACTGAACTTATAGTATAGGGTTTGAAGTGAACTTATATGATCTGAACTGAACTTATAGGATATGAACTTATAGGATCTGAACTGAACTTATAGGATCTGAACTTTTTTGAACTGAACTTATAGGATTTGAACTTATCTGGACTTATAAGATCTAAACTGAACTGAACTTATAGGATCTAAACTTAACTTATAGGATATGAACTTATCTGAACTGAACTTATAGGATTTGAACTTATCTGGACTTATAGGATCTGAACTGAGCTGAACTGAACTTATAGGATCTAAACTTAACTTATAGGATTTGAACTTATAGGATCTGAAGTGAACTTAATTTAAGTGAATTTAAGTTCAAAAGAACAGGGCCTTTTAGTTATGTCGTTTGAGTAATACGTAGAACAAACATAATCAAACTTGGAGGTGTATCTAGAAACATAAGAAATCCATATGAACTAGAAAAGCCAGCAGAGGCCGAAGGCCCAAGGTGCATCTCAAAAGGCAATAAAAATATGTACACCACCACCCTTGTTACCTATGGCGCGAAGCAAGAGGTTGGATGAGAAGGGTCTGTGTGATCAGCAACGCAAGTAGGTAGAGACCGAATGTGACAGTAGTAACAAGTGATTTCAAACACAATACAGCAGTCGAATGAATTTTTTTGCCAAACATCATCCAACTGGAGAAAGTGCCTACATTGTTTCTACGAAGATTTAGTCAAGTTCTCATCATTTCTGTACACAACAATTTTTTTTTTTTTTTTTTTTTGACAGTAAGAAAGAGGGTGTTTATAGTACCCCAAATATTACATAACGAACTAAACGACTAAATAGCATTAGAAGCCCGAATAGCAAAACTAATGCAACAAAGCTAAACGTATAGAGTAAAATTACAGCAAAGTAAACTGGAAAAACAAGTGCAGGATGGCGAAGAATAGGTTGACCACGAGCAACGTGTCCACGTTAACAGCATTACTAACAATTCTCATAAGCCAACGGAGCGGACCAGGTGCACTTACGCTACAAGAGCGTAGAAAGAAAAGGGGAAGAACGAGCCGAACAAGCTTGTCTTCAGTGGAAAGGAATCTCCTACACCGTGGTGATCGACCCTAACAGTCCAAAGACCAACAACTCAAAGAACCAAGTAAACCGATTAGAAGGACTAGTGAACTCACCCCAACCAATCTCCCATCCAACAACCTCGAAAGTTTCCAATGATCACAATATTGACTCATATAGAAGGAGATTATTAAAAGGTAAAAACAAGATAGAAAATCAAAACTCCTATAAAAGGAGATTATTAAAAGGTAAAAACAAGATAGAAAATTAAAAGGTAAAGTCATTTATAGATGATTAAACCACCACCTCCAAACCAGCCAACCACATCGAAACCCAACTCAAGCCAACTCTTACCCACACAATCCGAATTAAAATATAAAACACCCAACAACACCAAATCAAAGATTAAGAAAAACCCAACAATCTCCATAAAGGTCAGCAAAAGATCCCATAAAACACCAACCAAGCCACCGAAAAACATGGACCCGAAGACTCGAACCGTAACTGACAAAAAAAAGTCGCCAAAGACCCACATGCATGCAACAAAAACAGAAGTTGAAATCCCAACAACGAAACCACCAGGTATAGGCACTACAAAGACACCATTTCACCACATGACACCTCCCAGGACCACCGTCAAACATGCAACCGGACCAAACCAGGTTAGAACGCTGACTGTAACTATTGGTAAAAAAAAATGAGACCGATAGGTGGGGGGAAAAAAGGGGATCACCATACCAGGCCCAAAACACGACCACATAGAGAACAACCGCGACCCAACCGGATGAGCTATACTCATCGACACAGACAGACAACAAGAACAAGAAATCCAGAACCAGAGGTGAGGGGAATGGGGGGATCACCCTCGAGTTGGATTCAAAACAACGGAGACAGGACAAGGGGACGGAGTGACGGGAATATCAATGAGAAACCCAGCCCCAGCAGACAATGGCCTTAAAAGTCGTTGCCAAGACCAGACAAAACTCTATTTGTGATGCATGCAAGGGGATTGACGACAAGGCAAACGGACAGACATCACGCCCAAACAAAGGATTAAAAAACCCAAGGATCGATCACCATGACCATGGAGAAAGCCAAAGAAATTAAGATCTAATCGAAAAAGTGTAAAATTGGGATTATTGATTATAACATGAGATTGTAAGAGGGACCATCACCGGAGACAGGCCAGAGCGGCCCCATCTCCGGCGACGGAGCTGGCAAAAGAGGGATCGGTGGATGGGTGTGGAAGGTGGAGGTTGCAAAAGGAATATTAGGAGATTATTTTAGAGAGAAATTTAGGGAATTATTTTAGAGAGAGAAGGAGAGTTTGTTATTTTTTTGTACAATTTTATGTACTAATAAGAAGGATAAACCCACAAGAATACAAAAGGTAAAAAATAGTGTAGATACTAATAGTATCAACCAAAAAGTTAAGAAACCCTTTTTTGCACTATCAGCCCAGATTGTTATGGTAATTAACACCAAGTCAAACAAAATCAAACCTGAAACATTAATGGCTAGTCATGTTTAATTTTGTATATATAAACCGTGACCAAGATGACAAGTTCATCACACAAATTTAACAAGCATTGCTCAAATGGCCAAGCTTTCAACTTTTATTCTTTTGTGTTTTTTGTGCACAATCTCTGGTATGTCCATCACTCCATCCCTTTTTTGTATCTCCTGTACGAGAATTTCTTATTATTGTTAGTAAATTCATGTTGAGATGACTTCTTTGACCTTACTATGGATTGGAGTAGAACAATGACCAAGAGAGAAACAATAATCACATGCCCTCTTCTATGGTTCTAACATGGTAATTAATTATGAGTAATGTTTGATGCAGTGAACACGAAAGTAGAAGGAATCGAAGAAAAGAACTCGGAATCATGTGCATCGGTGTTAGCATTTCCAGGAGGGTGTCCGGACTTGTCAAAATGCGATGAACTTTGTAAAGCATGCTACAAAGAGACAGGTCTGGTGGAGGGACAATGTCTCACAGTAAGATGCTTAGGTGCCAAAGACGTATGCCAGTGTGTCTTTCGTGATGGCGCCCTGTGCCCGCCGCCTGATGCCCCGGAGTGTCCCAAACCCAGTGCCATGTGTACTATATGATAGTTTTAATCATGATCAAGTTTTGAATAACTAATTTATGAAATAATAATGTGCCTATCTCAATTATGCACTTTTGTTAAAATTTACATGATACCGAGTATTTGTTGAAAAAAATTTACTTTATCACCAATCACCATATTTTGTTTTGAGTTTTTGACGTAGGTGGTCAACTGGTCATCAAATCCGAATCAAGTTAAATTCTTCACATAATTTAAAACTAGTCTAGATCCCGCTCAATCCATGCGCGGTACATATATAATTTTTACATTTTTACAGTATAAATTTTAGATTTTAAATTGACAGTTTATTATATTTTGATTTGAGAAAAAAATTGATTGTAAAACTAATCAACAGATCGAATTGCGTAATGTCATGAAATATGTACTTTAATGAAAACATCTTTTTATATCTAAAATTATTGATTTTATTTTATAATTTTTCTCAAATTATTAGTGAATTCTCCTTTATTTATCTCAAAGCTAATAATTTATACATAGTAAGTAACTAAGTATGCCTAAAATCATTTCTAATAATTTCACAAATGAACAATTTAGTAATTGTAGTTTACAATTTTTCATCTTATTTTATTTTGACTAAAATTTGCATTTTAAAATTTAATGAAAACTTATAATGAAAGAAGAAGAATTAATGAAAGAAATTTCATTTGTTTCCTTATTTGAGTGGGTGCATTTGGAGGAAAAACTTTTCATAGTCTTTATTTTCTTACTATATAAGAGGATTATAATGATTTTCAGTTAATTGTATGAATAAATGTACATAATAGTCATAAACTACCAATAGAATAGTTTTCTTATTTAAATTGTGCACTTTGTAGGGAAAATTTCAAGAAGGCTTATTCTTTTAGTAGATAGGAGATTCTTATATAAAATATATAAAATTATTTATTCTTAGAACACAAATTGTTATATAAGACGGTCTCATATAATAAGACAAGTCCATTAAATAAAAGGCCCAAAAAATCAATTAATTTCCCAAAAAAAAAAAATTGATTTCCAAAACCAACAATATAGGTAACTGTCATCTCCCTCCTCCCATCTTCATCCCTAAATCGTACCGGTACCAGATTCCACTCAAGCCACCACTATCCATAATCCTTCATCTCCCACCTTACCTAATTCGTATGGTCGGACTAGGAATGACGACCTCCACCCTAGCGTCAATCGACAAATATAGTCCGCTCCTTGTTCCTCTCAGCAAGTAGTTATGTCAAGGCCTTAAATTTTTACTTAAGCTACCAAACTAAAACCGGTAGTTATTACACTAAAACCATTTTTTTTTACCATAATAAAGTAAATATCTAGGGTAACAATAAGAATTAAAGACCTAAAAAGACTCAAGTTTTCATTATATTATATTAAGTTTTCAAGTTAAAAATACGAGTTTTGAAGATTAAACTCTTAGATATAAAGATTTTGAGTTCAATTAAAACTCAATTTTAACATAAAACCCAAAATAATTCAAG
>JAOWBH010127597.1:0-13806 GCA_028566215.1 Silene coronaria | reverse complement strand
GACTCGGCATTTCCAGAAAATGAAGCGGTTTTTGACACAAACTCAGAAATGACTCTAATTACTGTCAAAACGACCGAAATGGCACGTAGATAACGACCCAGGGGTTGACACGAGTATTTGAGCGATCGTGTTACGAAAAAACCTATGAACTGTCTGACTCATTCCGTGTACACAACATGCGGTCCAATCATCATTGGGTGATTGGCGGGAGGTGCAGATATGAGGTATCTACAGGCACTTTAATAAATTTTCCATGCCTACAACAGCATTAACGCATTCACTAATCCCATCGAGCCAGCGGTCTCATTTGAAAAGCGAGCACAAGGCGATCAAGCGATTGAAACCGGAGCCAATGAGGCGCATTCACAGCCATCAGGGAAAGGCTAGAGCTAGATTCCGTCCGTCTTTACGAGCAGGAAGTCATATCCAAGTGCGTGGCTAGTTGGCACTCTTTTGACCATTTGCTTCTCGGGTTGGAAGAATTCATGTCGACAAAAGTCGGTTTACTGCAAAAGTTCATCTTTATTTTAGATTTATGCAGGGACCGTCCCATTCATGTCGTTTTTCCCGGGGTTCACTGAAACGGTTCCAATTGAAATAGTGGTCTCCTATACGGCTATACCCAAATACCAAATTCTTCCCTTTTCACTAAAACTTCGAAAACCCAGAAAAAAATTAAGCAGATCTAAAAATTAATTGTTTAGTAATGGAAAAAATTGAGCAAAATTTATGAAGTGAGAAGGAGTTTTAGTAAATACTAAATTAAGGAGAGAATCTTGAATTTGTCATATTTGTTTCTAAATTTAAGGATGGGAAAAGAATTCATGGAAAGATAGACATTGAAACTTGAAAGAAAGAAGGAGATGGTTGATGAGCATAAGGCCGTCGTGTTTGAAGTAAAAGGGATGACATTTTGTTGGTTCACAAACACGCCATTTAGAGTGGCGTGTCCCCAATAAATTTTTTTTTTTTTTTTTGTTTACCCCGTGTTCCAGGTTCGGAATTTTCCGAGCCTACGTGGACACCCTTTCGATAAATATTTTCAATACCAACCGAAAACGATAAATATTTTATTTTTGAGCATTATTTCAAAAAAACGTTCCCAATTAATGGCTACTTAACTTCTCCTGTCATGTTTTTTTTGGGAAAACAACTTTTATAAATAGGTTATCAATTTCCATTTGCACACTACCAGATGATATAGTTTGATATTTTTGATTTCTAGTCCAATGGAATAACAAATCTGATGACAATCACACCAGCAGATTTTATTAAAAAGAGGAGAATTAAGTGTAAAATTAGTGAGAATAGGTTAGAGAGGGAAAAAGAGAGGAGGAAATGAGAGGGGTATAGTTGTTAATGATGTACTGCGATGAGTAAAATATGTATTGCGAAAATCAACGCCCTAAAATTAATGGAGATTTGAAGGAGATCATGATGGAGAATAAGAAATTAAAAGGTGTAATGTGTAATATAGAAAAGATAAGGGGTATAACTTAGAAACCCGAAAAACTCAGATATAACGTAAAATTTCTCTAGAAAATTTGAAAGGTGAATTATTAATGATATGGATAAATTAACAATTACACTCTTATATAAACCGCTTTTTTAAAAGTACTACGTACCTTATAAATAAAAAGTTAAAAAATTGCTTCTTTTTAAAGCACATTAATTTAAACTAACTTTGATTAATAAAAATGATGAGCTTTGCCATGAGTTACCAAATTCATTCTGTTATGAAGTGACGTGTACGAAAAAGGAACGAGTTTATCTGATATATTACACAACCTCTGCAGCAACGGTGTAGGCGAAGATGCAGACTGAACACCAACCACATACGTTGCCAAAGGACCTCCAGTCATTTTAACACCAACCAATTACATATTACACGAAATGGCCATATCCTAATACAGACAGACTACTGAGTACACTTGACAACAAACTTCCAAAGGAAAAAAATAAAAAAATCATTTAAATGGTAGACACAAAAATAAACAGAGTAAAACCAGAAACAAATGGAAGTGTTCAAATTCAGCAATTAGGCAGTGACCAACATCGTGATGATGCTACTAATTACCTTCTTCAGTCCCCAAATAAACTACTACATAGACTACAGCTTAAGCTAAAACAAATACGGGTACATATGCATTTAAAACAGGTCAAATCGAGTAATAAGTCCCCTTGAGAAGGGTCACTTTTCGTCTTGAGCTATAGACGGAGTAAATGTAACCCATATACAGTAAAATGTACCTTTTTTGATAAAAAAAAATAAAAAAAATAATTTTCTAAGCTCTAATATTATATCGTTAAAATGGTCACATCTTGTCGTTAAATGGCAACATTTAACCCGGCTAGAGCTGTAGATGAAAAGTGTCCGTCTACAATGAGAATTTGTGCAAATCGAGTAGAACCATGGGGATCAGATTTTTTTTCCCAGTAGTCATTGTGAGGTTGTAGTGTTACCTTCGAGTGTCCAGTACTGCTTCACGGCAACAAGTATCTTCTCAGGAAACAAAGGACTGTCCTCATGATCCACCATTCTTGTGTCCCATCTCATCCCGGCTACTGTCTTTTTCACTTTCACTAACACATCTACTTCATCACGAATTATGACTGCCCCTTCTGGACGCAAGATACGGTCCATCTCGAGAAGAATGTCTTCTAAGTTACATCTGGTCACATGATATAACTCAAATATTCAACCAAATTTCACTTACTATATTATGGTTAGATTTCAATTTTTCAAGACTAATTTATCTTGGCCCAGCACCATTCATGACAGTTAGACTTGTCAAACAGGTTGGATTTAACTAGAATCAAAATATGGGTTGGGTAAGTACAAGTTCGAGTTAAATTAGGGTCAAAAATACATTCTAGCACCTCTTTTCTTACCATTCCTTTTGTAATTTTTTTTATTACTGCTTCTTATATGAAATCATATACATTTGATATTTACATATATATGGCTTAATAGTCTTAAATTTTACAAGGTACTATAATAAAATTGTTCTCCCTGGAATCACAGGAGTACTAACTTATATTCTTCACACATTTTATCACATTTATATCTAATTTTTTTGTGTAAAAACGAGTCAATGTTAGGTTCAACAACCCTGACCCATAACACTAAATTTGGACATAATTTTGGGTTCACGTCACAAGTTAAAATGATAGGTGACATAGGTCTCCCTCCGATGACCAGTAATCCGTAATGGTATACTGGGTATCACTAATATGGAGTACTTGTTAAAAAAATAAGGGGAAAAAAACTATTTCAAATAAAAACTGAAATCAACGGTTCTATGTCCTTTTGCCTCTTTAAAAACTCTAGCCTTTATAAATCGCATTAGCATATGAGGGCAACAATCGACAATTAATTGATGGTAAGCCCCAAAATTGTACCAGTATTCAATTATTAACATAAGACTCATCATTTATTATAATGAGAAATGTATTCTTTGGTTTCTACTAGCTTAGATTTTTTACATTTCTTTTGTAGGTGCCACTTGGCGTCTATTAATGACTTCTTTTTTTTCAAAAAAAAAGGCTTACTTGTTCTTGTATAGGCTGAAAAGTCCATTGGCATGAATAAGGTCATATGTCCTTGGATATGTAGAGAAACCCTCACACCTGCAAACAAAGTACTAATAATGTTTATAAAGAAACATCAAGCAGCACATGTGCAGAAAAAAGGGGACTTTTAGGGAGGAACAATTTAAAAAAGATAAAATAAAAGGCAGCAATCACCTACCAGTCATGATAGATGCCCGTTAGTCCTCGCTCATATACAACACCCAAGGTATTCTTTTCTGCTATAGTCGGCACAACATTCATGACCCAGAACTTGGGTGATTGAATTGCTGCTGCAAATCCTCCCAACCCGGCATTCATATCCATAATATTGCGGTATCTGCCAGTATCAAGTAGGCTATTGATTCTTTTGTAAGCCTTCACATGTTTCTTCCAAAGGCTACTGTCCTTGGAGTATGAATCAGCAGTAACTCCAGGAACAGATCCACTAGATACCCTAGGAGGAACGGCATACAGCCTTTCGGGGAATGGCTTCAGCTGCTCACCGGCGCTGTCACTTGGGTATGGACTGATGCATGGTTCCATTTTCTTGTACCTAAAAACCACAAAACAAGAAATGACATTACAAAAGCTGCACCAACTTTCATGCTAAGATTATGCACTACTAGATTCCATCTAAAATAATTTGATCGCTTCGGACAAGCTTCATGCACAAATTTTGAAAGACTGACATATGAAACAGGTACATGTTAGATATTAGTCCTATAAACATACTCTTGGTTTTCCTCCCCTTTTTTTGTCAGCCCAGCAAGTCAATTACAAGAATACTCAAGGGAGCGTTTGGTTGGTATAAGGGAAAGAGAAACAAAGGGAAATGAATTTCCTTTGATTAAGATAGTTGTTTTGCTTTGTAATTTAATAGGGAATGGAAAATCACCAACACCCACCATGAAAAATTGAAAATCCAAACACCAGCATCCAAAACACCACCCCACCGATCTAATTGTGTACACCGCCATCGAATACAACTTTGCTATAAAATATCACCGAAGTATGCACTGATCTAATTGTGAGAGTAATTGATTAAAATTTGACATAAATAGACAATCAAAACGTGACAGTTGACACCAAATATAATTACATTAGAGCACCGAATGCCCTGTACAAAGACTAATGAACATGAAAAGTAAGGCTAAAATTCAAACCAATAAACATAAAACTCGGCAGAAAACCAGAGTAAGTAAACAAAATTATGGGCAGAAACATACCACACATCATCGGGATTAGTAGCCTTGCACGTGGTCACCTGAGAATGATCTTGTCTGCTGCGGCATGAATCCGCATTTCGACTTTTTTGCCAAATGGCAATCTCCCCCTTCTCATGAACCTTATCCCAGCAAAGAAGTTTAGCAGTTTTTTCAATGTTATCTTGCTCTTCCTGAAGATCCTCCTTAGTACGCTGCCATGCTTGGTAATTGGTCTTCCAATTGATCGGAGGACCAGAAAGTACCCAGTATCCATCTGGTCTTAGAACGCGGTCGACTTCCATCATGGATATTCCACCTGCAAAGAGTATGACAAGAATATCGTACATTAGCTAATGCTGTATTGCAAGCGCAGTCAAAATCATGACCATCTCCGAAAAGTAAGAAAAACTCAAATCTCTATCCTACTATGTTATTAAGGACTAAATCATAGTAAATTAGTTGATGCAAATTTGTTGATAAAAATTGGCATGTAAAATTTAGATCAAGAAAAGATAATCACTTCTGAGCGCAAAACTCACCGTTTGCTCCCCAAGGAATCAAACAACGAGAACAATGAGCCATGTCAAAGGCATTTGACGGATATGGCAACTTTATTGTTCCAAGAACACCGATCACAGCAGGCACTCCCCTTTCCAGGGCAAACTGAACCTGAGCTTCGTGAGAGTCTCTAGGAGCAAATGACATTGCAATAACATTTCTGCTCCAAAGGTATGCACCCCAACTCGCAACCTAATACAATACAAGTTAATTCCTACTTATAAACCATGGAATTTGGATTTTAGAAAGTTACTCAAATAAATTGGCAAAAGAAGACGTGATAAATTGTTAAGTACACTCTCATATTACCCCGCAGCCAGTGTCAAGAGCTGTTCTAACAGTGCCATTCTTAATTGGAATCACAGAAGCAAGCTGATCAATATATTTATCAGCTCCTTGAGGAAATTGGGTCCCACCACCAGGGAACCTAAACACATTTCCTTCGTATTGGATCCAGTTTTGTATAGCTTTCTCCACTGTCAAGGCTTTGTAAGGAGCATTGGCATATGGTACATAGTCACGACTCTTTGGCCACGGAAAAGGAGTTAAATATCCCTTCGGTGCAGGGATTAGGCAATGCAATTTCTCTTCTTCAGGGGGACAATGCCTTTCTCTATAGATCATATTATCCCGTGGGAACGTCATTGCACGCATTTGATCCTGACAAGGAGTGTAATCTGTATACTTGGCATCGCAAGGCTCAAACACTTTCGTGTTTAAAGTAGAAACCTCGGTTTTAATCTCTCCACCATGATGGGTCTCAAAACTCAAGTTTGATAGGACGGCACAATCGGCCCCACTGTTGGTGACCGCCATAGCGATACTATCTCCCTTCCCAAACCCACTTCTATGCCATGCTCCCAACAAAAAGAAGAAACCACATAAACCAACCACAATAAAAATTGACACAGAACTCCTTGTCCGACTCTCACCCTGATTTTGTTTCGCCATTGGCAACCTGTAATTTCCCACAGTAATCCATCAACAAAAACACCAGAACTAGTCATCAGTGGCAAGACATCATCAATCATACAAAATACACCATCAATCATTGCAAATATTTTGCCATAAAAAAAGGTTAGCCTTGGTAAGGCCAGTTCATGGACTATACAACCATTTGTACTACAACTTGTTGTATGGAATCCAATCTTCATAACAAACTTTACGATTTTTTTTTTTTTAAATATGAGTTTTATTGTAAAGTTTATGAGTTTATCCGCTTAAAACATAAAAAATAAAAAATAAAAAATAAAAATGGGAAACGTTCATGAAAAATACATAAATGTATGTAAGTGGTACAATGCTAATGTATAATCTTGTTTGTGTGGTAAGGCGGTTTTACCCAAAGATGCATAAAAAAGGATCCAAGCATAAGTATAATATAGTGGTTAAAAGTAGTTATTAATAGAAGCCGTTTTACAACAAATTTGTATAAGGCCGGCCTTGCACGAACTGAAATTTGACAAAAACAAAAAGTTGATATTTTTACAAGCCTAAGTTTGTGTATACAAATCTCTTCGTCAGCTCATAAATGTCGGGATCAATACATAAAATATACTCTGAATCATAGTTAAACACAGTAGATGAAGATGATAACTTAAAATCATTATAAATTCATGGTAACAATAATTAAAAATAAATTGCAGTAAAAGTTGAATGAAAACTTACCAATATCATGAAATTGATCCGATCGCGGAGAGACTCTTTCAAAATAATAGTACAAAATACAGAATTGATTCTTTTATTGTATTTTGCCGAGATCAACCTGATGAATAAATAAATCAAATCAACAGAAATGAGTGATACAAATAAGTGAAATAACAAACATAAAACCCAATTGAAAAACCCTATTCCTTTATTAATTTACTAACGCGTTTGGCGTTTCCCCAGTAAAATTTCATGTATTCGTATTTAGTAGCGAGGTAAAGCAGAGGAGTACTGAAATAAACAAGAGGGCGTGGTCTGTTTATATTTATATATAGATGGGTTATATGGGTAATCATTTTATTATCAAAACTAATATAGATCCTGTGATGCAGTACGATAATTTTACGGGAAAGTGATAACTCCATAACATTGTGTAATTGTCAAATTAACGCTCACAACTTTTAATTTGAGTGATTAGGCGTCATAACTTGTATAATAAGTGAAAATAAACCCCTTTTATCAAAATATCATGAGAAATTCAATTTATCATATCACAAAAGTAAAACATCAATTCTCATTTGTGACGGGTATCCGTCACAAGTGAGTGACGGATACCGTTTTCTCTCACAAATGACCCATGTAAGGGTGAGTGGGAAACACATGGGAGGTGCCCCAGCACCTTGTCCCCTCTTTCCCTTTTGTGAGAGGTCACAAACTTGTGACGGGAATAGCTCGTCACAAGCAAGACGCTTTGAATATTTAGAATAAAAGTACATGATTACGACTTAAGAGGGAGTAAGATAAAACTAAAACTAATACCATGAAAAGAAAGTAAAATAATAGCAATGTCTCTTAGTTAATAAGCTCATTTCTTTTTGTTTTACGCTTTTGTTCTATCAAAATGAAGTAAGAAAACAAAAGGTAGCTGGCCTCTCTTACAACGGGACGCAAACTATAACCGAGAAAATACGCAAACTATAACCGAGAAAATGTAATTAATACACTATACCACCAGTCTTATTATAACACTGGTGGTATGGTAATATTTGTGGAAAATGTGACAATTTTATGATAAAAAATAAGCATTTATGAATTTTTATCTATCAATTACAGAGTACGTTTTATTATAAAATGATCACAATTTTTCCGACAATAACCTTGTGAGTGTTGAATTATTGTGCATCCATATTAGAAGGGATGAATAATTGTTACGATAATGTGATTTGTGTAACTTTATAAAGCATGTTTGTCTACTTTTGCATTTGTATGAAAACGAGAAAGACTACAATAATGATAAGCTTTCATGTTCTAATTATTATAATGCTACGAGCGACATCAAAGAAATAACATAACATAAACGAGTAGAAACTTTTCCAAAATATGGGTCGGGTTAGTGTCATAATACGGGTCAAATAGTTTCAAACGCAATTTTTAATCATTTTTTAAATCGAAAAAATAAAATAAAATTGAAATCAGTTTTTTAATCATATTCAATGATTAAATAATTATATTAAAATTAATTTATAATAATAAAAAAATTTATATTAAAGGCTATAAGAATTATATAAAATTCATTGTTTAACAGTGGTTGCAATTTAAAGTGTTAAAACTAAAAAAAATTATCATTATTTTAATATAATATCTAATTATTAATATTTTAATAAAATTACTGATTTATTTTGACTTAACAAGTCAACCTGTTTGGGTCGGGTTTCGACCCTAAATTATCAGGTTATTGCGATTTCGGGTCATAACCTTGGAAATAAGGGATCGAGTTGGGTCATAATTTGGCAGGTGTAAATAAAACCACGCTCGATTCAGATTTAAATCTAATTGTACAAATAAACAACAAGAGATAATGATAAATGTCATATTAAAAGAAAAAACAACAAAAGGCTAATTTATACTCTCAAATAAGTGAGTTTTCAATTGAATTATGTACAAAATAAATAGGATAAAAGGCAACTTATAGGTTGCAGCTCAATTGATTTTTACACTCAATTGAGAATGAATTATACTCCTTCCAGTGCCCGTTTTCAATAAGAATTTGTTATATACTGATATATAATACGAGTAACATTTTCGTTTTACGAGAAAAGCATTTGACTTTTAATTATATAAAAATATATTCTAGGAAAATTAAGAAAATTATATCATAAGATTTGTCATGAAATTTGTTTCATAAGAGTATATACTTATATTTCATATTATTAGCTCAAATATTTTGAGAGATATTAAAGAGAAGTAAATATCTCAAAATGTGATTACTTTATGAAAAATAATGATCATTTTATGATAAATATGACATTATTTTATTACTATAAAATGACTAATTTTTTAAAATGATCACTTTTCAACTTAAATGATCACTATTTAGTACAAAGTATAAAATGATCCAAGTTTTAAAAATTATAGGGTGTACAACCACCTTACTTTAGATTTACTGTAAATAAAGAAAATTTCTTGTGTCCTCTGTGAGGACGGTACTCCTTAAATCTATACCATTATAATATTTCATTTGGTGGATAGTCTTTTAGTGTAAGGAGTATCGTCCTTCCGGAGGACACAAGAATTTTACACAAATTTCTATGCATTTTTAAATCATTCCTACATAGTAGGATGATGGTCCCAACCCATAATGCTCATTGGTGGCTAGCTTGCCAAAGTGTTAAGTTACTAATTTGGGAAACTATGTGAAGTTTTCTCTTTTGGTCTTTAATTCTGAAGTGAAGTAGTATTTCCTGGTATGCCAACTTTTCCCTAGTATTTCCTAGTTGCCCTTTTACCTCTTATATCAGGAGTAAGTAATTATGAATGTGGTCCAAACGAATGTAGAAGAATATTGTTCGTTAACTAAGTTACATGGTCGTTGATCATCTTTTAGCATGTGTAAAGAAATGTTATTGGTGGGAAAGTGGGTCAACACAACAAATAACTTTGTCTCTTTTATAGTTTTCAGTGTAGGGAATTTGCGGATTTGATAATAAAGACAACTCTCGAAAAATTTAAGTTGTAACCTTAAATTCTCTCAAATATTTATTCTTTATTAATTTTCTGTTTTGTTTTTTTATATATAATAATTATGCGGTATGTAGTTTATGGTGAATAATAAACACTTTATATCTTATGATAAAATGTAACTACTTTTATAAAAGAATCTTTATAAAATAATCATTTGTTTGTAATAAACTATTGTAGAACCTGTGCAATTCTTGTGAGGTATTTATAGATTATTTTTTTAATTAGTACATTATTTCTTTTATCAATAGCTCATTAATGTTTCACATTTTTCATACTTGTATTTTTAATTAAAAAACAAAAAAATTAAAACCGAAAAAACTAATTAAAAGAGTTGGTTAATATTATGAGGTTTGTATTTTAGTATTTTTTTAATAAAACGAAACTAATCATGAATAATATCATTTTATAATTTTCTTTCACAATTATTTTTAATAAAAAAAATTTTGCCACAAAACTACTACTATTACTGATAATAATAATAAGTGTATAGTGTTCTACATTAATTTTTAAAGCTAATAATAATAATGATTAATGATAATGATTTTTTAATTAAATTCTATGAATAAATGTATATAATAGGCATTTGTTACTATTAATATGGTTTGCTTATATAAATTGTGCATTTTGGAGAAAAAATTTCAAGAAGACTTATTCTTTTAGTATATTGGGGAAGCAGTCACCATTTAATACAAAGTGTAAAATGATTATTATTTATCAGAAAATTATTGTTTTGGGGTTTATTCTTTTACAAGTTTATTCGTTCCAAATTCACCATCTTGTAATAAAGGTTGTCATAACTTATTTAAGAAAGTTGTTAGAGGTTGTTCTACGGAAAGAATCTTAGACAAGACAAATTTACTGTACATCACAAAGCAAACATCCCCAATTAACTAAAAGAATAAGTCACCCTCATATTTTTCCCGCTCAGTTGATTGACAATAATGTGGGCCCATCTTTGAAATTATCTTTTATATGATTGACTTGATTGACTATTGCTCGACAAGAAAATAGGCCCTTATTGGAAATATTTTTTTAATTGATTGACTCAATTTATTTGATATAATTTTTGGAAAATTCACGTGATACGCTTAAAGTATGTCATTTTGTACATGGTAACCAACTTTTTGAATTTGTGCATATGATAACCTTGAAGTTTGATTTTCATGCACGATATACTCTTTTTATAGTTCTTAAATTCTTTAATTGATCATAAATCATAGACACTAAATCAGAATTGACCAATTTTTTTTTTTTTGAAATTGATCATCTTTTCGAGATCTAGATATTGGTCAAACATAAATCATCTTTCGGGAATTTAAGATCGAAGTTATGTTCCATTTTAGGTTTTTGTGAGGAAAAACTCGGGAAAATGTTAGTTGACAATTTTTTTTTCCTCAAATCATAGTTTATGACAAGAAAATGTGTGTAGAACAAAAATTGGTCGATTCCAAATTCTGGTGCCTGAGTTATGCTGAATTGAAGTTTGTTAAAGCGACAAAAATGACATGTTTTGCATAAAAATCAAACATTAAGGGTAACATGTACACAAACTTAAAATAATGGGTATCATGTGAAAAGTGACAAAGTTTAGGGGTACCACATGAATTTTCCGGATAATTTTTGTTATCCCGAAAAGTCAAAACCTTCATTTTTATTATTTAAATATACTTGAGATTTATGTACGGTGACAATATAAATTCATAAAGACAAAAAAAGCCAATGAAATACAAATTTAAGAACAAAATGTCACATTGTCACTAAAGAATTCACTCATTAAGATGATTAAATAGCCATATTATTTTTTAAAAGGTATACTCATCACCAAAATTAACTTCAGAAACTGCGAGTAGGAGTGCTTGAATCTCGCGTTCCTTAAATAGAATGTAAAACACATATTTTTATGATAATTATATCTTCTTGATTCATATTCACTCTTACTCAGTACATACGAGTATATATTGTACTTTTATGGAGTCAGCGGATCAGGACCAAAGTGTTCAATTGAACAACATGAACCCCTACTAAAAATTGAAAATACTAGTAAACCGTTAAATCTACGCAACTTTATTTTAACAATAAACATCTCATTTTACAAATTAAAGTAATTTACGTGATTATTTTATGTGTGCAATCATCTAACACAAGACTTATCTCTTGCTAACAAGATCAAGCTAAGAAACATTAAAAGGAGGGAATGTATAAGATTATTAAAGCCACTATTTTAAATAGTAAAAACGTTAGTTTTCTTGAACTAACACTTGACTAACTTGCAAAATAATTGACTAAAACAAAATATGCAGGACGTAAAGTTGTCCACTACGTCCAATTATTGAAGTTTAGTCATACACAAGTCTCCTAAAACACACTTTTAGTTGTGTATGTATATGTACTAGTGTCATATGGAGTACTTCATAGCTTTACAAAGTGTGTAAATGTGTTTAATGTCAACCCTATAAATTTGAACATACAATTAATTAATAAAATGGTTAGAAGCTAGTAACAAACTTTTATCAAAGTTTTAACTAATTTTGTGACCCGTGAAAATTATGGGTTTGATATTTTTGGTTGTTTTGTTCTTGATGTGTTGTACGTAAAAGTGTTTTTCGGCTTTTTGTTTACTTTTGTTTTTGTCTACGAATTTTGAAATTTTGTAATATGAGTCAAAACTACGTAATGAGAAATGATACAAAAACCTCTGAATTTATATGATTGGTTGATTTGTTTCAATGACATCCCCGAAGTTAGTATTCCATTTTAATATTCAAAGATTGTAACCATGCACCAAATGAAAATTGGAATTGTCATAATAGTTACATGAAAAAATATTTGTTATTAATTATTTGATTAATTTCAACAATTTATTCGAGAGAAGAAGAACGATTTTGTGAATTGCATGGAAGATAAAAAAAAATGGTCACATAAATACAAAGTATAATAACAATGGTGAGGGAAAACCCAAAAATCATCACATTAAATTAAATAAAAGAAATAAAAGTTAAATAAATAGGTTGATTAATAACTAAATTTATGAGAGAAAAATAAAGAGTGGATATTGATTTTTTTTTTTTTTTGTTTACAACTACTATTTTTTTTTGTACTTTTTTTTAATTGCATTAATAAATAAATATTCAAGTAATTAATATAGATGGATTGGTATTAACCAATAGAAAATGACATGTGGATTAAAATTAAATGCTTTAAATAGACTTTTAACTATATTGTATAGATAATTAACAAATTAAAAAATTAATTAAAATGATTGGAAATTAAATTGAACTAATCCAATGTAGAATTTTTTTTATTGTTAGTGGGAAAATATTTATTGCTTTTGCCTTACCTTTTAATTAGATATATAGATATAGATTTTTCCTAGATAATATTGTAGTATTTTGTATGGGTGTAAACGAGCCGAGCCGAGCTCGAGCTCGAGCTCACCTATGATCGAGCTCGGCTCATATTGTAAAAGTCGAGTCCGAGCCCGAACCCGAGCTCTTGAAATCAAGGTTCAAGAGCTTGGAATCGGCTCATATGATATTTTACGAGTCCGAGCTCGAGCTTTGTTGAGTATCATTTTTTCGAACATTGTTTTAAATCTAACATGATTTTTCAATTAAATATTTCATCTAAAGCTATAATTCTTTTCGTTTATTAAGCTCAGTTTGACCGATCTAGAGCCGAGCTTTGACCGTCGAACGGGCTAAACTCATTTACAGCCCTAGTATTTTGGTTCCGGTTTTGTTTAATTTCTTAGGTAATATAGAGTGTAATTTCGATATTATAATACCATGGTCTATACATGTTT
>JAOWBH010127377.1:0-13809 GCA_028566215.1 Silene coronaria | reverse complement strand
TTCATTTACTTGATGATAATAACAAAAAATTAAAAGGTTATATGAAAAATAAAACTCATCATCTTTGACAGTTTGACATACATGCTATGGTTATACGAAATCATCAAATAATCATATATCACTTTCCTTCATGGCTTCTAAGAAGGCCTTAGGTGGTGGTGGTGGTCTACTAATCTAATTACAAGTAAGCTTCATGCTTTTCTACAGTTCTACAATCTGCACTATACTTTTAGTATTCAATTTATAAACAATAGAGTATATTATGCGCACTATTTGAATTATATGAACCGAAAATATAAGTCTAGCCACTTCATTCGCTACTTTTTGCGAATTTATATTTAATTTTTATTTTTTAATACACGAATTGAACTTTGAAAATTCACTAATTTTTATAAATAATTCGCGAATTAGTGCGAATTAATACATGAATTAAACTTTTAGAATTCACTAGTTTATATATAATTCGCGAATTAGTGCAAATTAATTCGAAAACGTATTGCGAATTGATACGCGCGTATTAATTCGCAATACACACCCTATGTGAGCGAATTAGGTAAACCTGGCAAAAACTACCATGTATTGCAAAAACCACCTTCTTAACCCAATTTATTTCTTTTTCGAAGATTGAGTAAAACAATGTGTCGCATGTGACCTCAAATTCATTGTTCCCTGATCCAGTTCATCTAGTTCCCCCTTTTGATTCATAAGTTTCCTCTAATTCACCCAAGAACAACCCCTCCACAACACACATATTACTCGAGGACTACTTTATAACTCATATATAACTATTAGATACTGAACCCAAAATGTGAGGTTTGACTCTTCTGTTACCTCAAAAATTGTAACCTTTGTTATTGTTATAGTATCAACAATGATGATAACAGAATCTCCAACTTTTATATTATATATACTCCACAGAACTCGCAAAGAAATAGATATAGAGGAGGTTGGTGACAGGTGTAGGAAAGGAGAAACATAAAGGTTGGTTGATGTGAGGAGAGACTAATCGATGAAAGGTTGAGCACAACACAAGAGCAACCAAAATTTTAGCCAAAAGCCTATTGAACACTGATGTACAAAAGTACTCTTTCTATATCTAAACTTCCACATCCACACATAATTAGCTCCAAGTATCCATGCCAAGAAACCATCCTCACAAAACCAAAAACATCTTCTCTTCCATTCTGCTAGTAGTATCTCACTATCTTATGTCCATGCAATAAACTGATAGCCAAAAAGCTTAGAAACGGAAAAGAATGTACATCATGCATTTTTCATGCAAAATTAACTGAATCTACTGATAACACAATAATAACTCTTACCATTTCGCAGTCAAGAGCTAAAATATCACAGTAGGAGGAGTCGGGCTGTGCTGGACGGGTAGAAAGAAATCCTGCATTTTATATAAACAGAATTAAACAAAATGAAATGATAAAGAAAGTCAACGTAAAGGTGTAAGAGATGAAAGAAAAGAACATGAAGTATCACCAGGTTGATCAAAGCAATATCCATTATCTTCCAGCTGCTTTGAAGTGAGAATGTAATACGTGATAGGGAATGGTAAATCCTTCATAAGCTCAGAAAGGGAGAGACTGGAAATAGAAGAACTAGATTCTGCACATAAAGATTACAATATATCAGAGAATTTGGCACTTGTATAATATTCCCTCCTACTCTGAGGAACTACTCCATTTACTCTGGCACAATTCTTAAGAAAGGTAACTGGGAGGTGGGTCTTACAAGATGTGCCAAACTAAATGGGGCAATTACATAGAATGGGATAATAAGGAATGTGGGGCAATCGAAACAGTACATAGCTATTTAGGCAATTAAAATTCCCGGAATCAAGATTCTAGAATAAGAGAGGTAAGAAGGCGGGGGACAATGCAAGTACTCTCAACAAGTCTCAGATGATACATCAACATCTATTAAGAGGTTGGGTATTTTGGAGCTACGCTCATTCAGCCTGTAGGAGGGTGACATTTTCTCCAATAGAAATTAAGACGGATGGCTTGATGGTTGTTATTACTTAATGGATTGGTATAGGGGACATGGGGCAAGTATTCTTGATAAATCACAACGGATTAATGTGACAGAAGAAGACAAGCAAGACCATGAACGGGTGAGGGCAAAACAGCTTCAAAGGACCCTAGAAACTAGCAACTACAGTACTCCCTCTGTTTCAGAATACTTTTGTATTTGATACGGTATAGGATTTTAGAATTAGTATTAGAAAAATCAATAGTTGTATTTTTGTTCTTTTTCTTTGTGGCATTTAAAGGAAGAATATATTACATTTATCTACAAATGTTAAAGAAAAAACACATGTATTTATAATACTAATCCTACTTTTTTACTTCTGGTACATATACGGAAGTGTAAAGTATTTCTGAAACAAAGGGAGCACAACATAATTACTATTTAGCATTTGATACCTTTTTCAGACAACTCTTCGTGTTTCCTTGAATCAGGATCTCTTTTTCTTTTGAACTTGCAAGTGAGGATAGCATCAATTGTTTGAACACCATCTAATACACAGCTAGCACAGCAGACACCATTCAGATAAGGTACACAAAATATCAAAATGACATTAAAATAATTAAATCCACAGAACATAAGAAGATTACCACCAACCTCAAAGCTTGAACTGCCTTTGGATTGCCACAACACTTCTTCAAATTGCTAAATTTCTTTAATTGCGACATATACAATGCTGCATCAAGGCCCGGAATATATAAAAGGACCACTTTTGGAATAAGAGGCTTGTTCTGCAGAAGGAGAAGATAACACGCATGTGAAATGTGAAAGTTTCCAACCATCAAAAATCAAATTATTCAACCTTAAGCTACGTTACTCAGCCTTGTTTGGAAGTGCCCAAGTGTGATAATCCCTCCACCCAGTCATTTGTTCACCTATTCCATTTTGGGGTGTCTAAGTCAATTGTTTACCTTTCTATTTTGGGAATGACTTTGATGGGCATTTGATTCTCCACACTCAATTTAGTCCACTTGTCATTCAATAATTAGCCTCCTCCCCTTTCCTCGTCTTTGTGCCAAAACCAAAGGTAAACAAATGACCGGATGGAGGGACTATTCAAGCCCGAGTGTGAAGTGTCAACTCTCAATGGTCGTGTATAGGTACGTGAGGTCAGAGTAACATTAATCGTGCCAAGCATGAAAGCGTAATGTAACATTTCGCGCTAGGAATGTTATATCTACTGTAAAGCTAATATCCAAATTGCACAGTCAAATAACAGAAATTCCACAACATTCCTCGCTAATGATAATCTTTAAACTCAAAAACGACGAAGAAACCGTACTTACTTTGATAAAAGCCCAAGGGTGCATATCCCCATCAGCAAGAACCCAGGTTATTAGTCCTTGAACATCCTGCATCCCACAATTAAATACATAACTATATCAACCTTATAAAACCAATTAAACAAAAGAAATGAAATGAAATTAGGGCATGGCAGGGAAGAAAGAAAGAAAGAAGCATACTTGTAAGCTCAAAGTAAAATTAGGATTAGGGGTCTTCCAAATAACCTCAGCTTTAGCCTATCCAAACCACAAAAAGTTATCACCTTTATTAACTCATTCGCTAAAATTTCCAAAACCCAAATCATTAAACAGATAAACAATTAAAAGAAACCCAGAAAAATACACAAAAGTTGTGAAGGGTACCTGAGGACCATAGATATCAAAGAAAGGTTTAGAACAATTACTGTTTTCATCATTATTATTATCATTATTAGTAGAAGTTAAGGGATTAATGGAGGGAGAAGTCATGGTGTGATTTCTGGGTTTATGGGTTGGGGGAGGGAGGAGAGTAAGGGACAATGGAGGAGGAGAAGGAGGAGGAAGAGGAAGAGAGTGTGGGAGGAAACATGGAGGAGGGCTGAGTTTTAGCATTTCAGTTTTGTATTTGGGCCTTTTTAGTTTTCACTCTTTTTTTCGATTCAATTAAGTTATGCTGGATTGGTTTGAGGGATTGGTTCGGATTTGGGTTCAGCTTCGTCTTCTATCGGTCGCTTTAAAATCCACCACATTCGCCCTCCGTGAAATTTATCATCTGTCAATCGTCGTCGATTTATTCGTCATTTGTGCATAAAACGGCTTGAACAGGCGATTATTTTAATTCACTAGAGGAATAAATTAGATTATTATTATTATTATTCAAATGTCTCTTAATTGGTTTAGTTATTCGAGATATGGGTAATTTAGCTCTAATATTATTTTAACAAAATATAATAATGATTAGAGTCAAAACTTTGTAACAAAACTCAAATGTTTCGAAGAATCAATTACAAAAGTCGACTTCATTAAAGTTATTTTTATTCTTTATTCTTTAGAAATGACCTTATTCTTAATAATGTTCATGTTAATATTAACAAGTTTATTCTATTTTGTAGTAATGGCATGAAAGTTTAGAATGAGACTAAATTAAAGGATCTCGACAAGCCTGATAAAGACGACTCCGGTAGAAATTTTATTAGCAGTTAAGAAGTCTCCTAATGTTTGTCTAAAGCTAAATTTTGACATATCGAAAATAACCGGAAATAAAACTCCTTTAGATTACTCTTTAAGAGATTATAGTGGAAAAGTTAATTTGTAATGAGCCAATCTAGAAATTCTTACTTTAAAAAACTATTATTGTAGCTAAATCTTTTGGAATTCCAAAATTTATATTAGAAGATTATAATCTTTGGGTTATCAACGCAATTCGTGATGCTTGATAAATTACGTAGAAATTTCAAGTTTTATTAAGGATGTGAAGTTAGACCTGTATTTCTTTGATTTAATTGTCATCGTGAGGCCAAAGTTGCCGACTTTTATGGCTTCTACTGGACACTCTTGTCCAACTCTTTCGAGATGATTTGAAAGTCAATAACTTCAACTTATCTCACTCATCCGAAAAGATCAACCTAGTTTTGTGACCTAAAAAAAACAGTACTAAATACTGTATAGTCCAATAGCATGGAATTTGAGTAACCAATGTGGCAGCTTTCAAGTCCTTAAAACAAATGTCATCCACATGAACATGATCATTCCAACAGCCTCAGATTTCACTATAGAATATCCACTACCTGACTAGTGACTACCATGAAAAATATTTAGCACAAAATCAACTAAACCCACAAATCTAAAAATCAAACCAAAATCATCTTAAAAAAGAAGAAAGAAAAACCATGGCAGTAGAACATTGCTTGCAATTGAGCACAACAGCAAATGTAAGAGCTACAGTTGTTTTAAACTGCCATAAACAAGTTGGTGCAAAGTGTAGTATGCCAAGTTTTCAAGGTCTTAAAAGATCATTTCCAGTGTTATCTTCTTCCTCAATTGCAACTACTCACTTAGTTTCATCTCCTCGACAAACCCGAAAACCCAGCATTGTATGCAAGGCCAGTGAAGCTGTAGACCAAGGTAGTCATTCCACTTAGCTAGTTAGCTACACTTGCTTTATTTCCATGCTATGTTATGTTTAGTTTTGTTACAATTCTGCTTGCTGTATTAGCCTTCTTGTGTATTTTTTTGTGTCGTTTTAATCGGGTGTTGACGGTGTCATTGATATATTGGCTTAAGATTTGCCTCCTTAGTCTAATATCATCGGCTATGATAGTTAGACACGGCTACAAGGGTCGGATGACATTGTTGTTTAATGACAGAGTGTTCTGTTTTTGGTCTGAAAGGAAGTGTCGGGGTGTCGCCTTTTGTCAGGGTGCCGAGTGTTGGACACAATCACGCTGAATTAAAAGTGTCAAAGTAACGTAGCATACCAGTCAAGAATCACTCCTGATAGATAACACTGGAGCTTCCGCGGCCCCCAAACCAGAAACCTCGATTAAGTTGATGTTTTATGTTGTATTAACGCGTCTTTATTTACTGGTTGTACAGTCTTAAATGTGAATGATTCAAGTTGGAAAGAGCTAGTCCTAGAGAGCACAATCCCGGTGCTGGTGGACTTCTGGGCACCATGGTGTGGACCATGCAAGATAATTTCTCCAACAATCGACGAATTGGCAAAGGAGTACGCGGGGAAGATAGCGGTTTTCAAGCTGAACACAGATGAATCACCAAATGTAGCAACACAGTACAACATTAGGAGCATTCCTACATTTTTGTTCTTCAAGGATGGAGAAAGAATTGATAGTATTGTTGGTGCTGTGCCCAAGACCACTTTGACTGACAAGATTAATAAATATTTAGGTCTTTGAAATTATGATGATGATGATATATTTGAATTTACATGAAATCATTGCCTATGTATAGTTTGGACATGATTCAAATGAGTAGCTTTGAGTTTGTATCAACATTACTGAAATCAATGATATGTTTGTTTTAAGGATAAGTTTATTACAGTATACAATATATTGGAAGATCAAGATACAGCAAAAAAGCAATTTGCAACATAATTTGGACTATACAAAGACCATGTGTCATGGTCCGGTACTTTTGCCGGGTCGTGATGCGCACCCTTGCCCAACTCTAAGGCAAGAATGCAAGCAACAAGGGTCTCGTACTAGTGAGGGATCGCCCGCTAGCAAGTTTCTCGGACTCGGGGTGTATGTCGGGAATCCTAATCACGATTATCAAAGTTCGACACACGAAAGCAATAAAAGTAAGGAATACGATTATTGAAAGCAAGGGATAAGCATTATCAAGCTTAAAGGTGAGAAGCGGTTTTCATTGACTAGCATTCCTCAAAGAGGCAAATTTGATAGTTTGGATCCTGTAACAGGAAACATTGAGTGTGTAGAATAGCGATACGTTTTCTAAAAGCCTAAAAACGCATCTTAAACTAAAAACTAAGCTTCAAGATTCGACACACTGGAAATAGTCTTGGAGTACTAATGGAAAATAAAAACAAAAACGAAAATACATAAGTGCAAATATAAAATCTACGGACTCGAAGTGAACAGACCGCGCGGGCATATTTTGCTTACAATTGCGGGTCCTTGCAACATTTATGTCAAGTGTCAACTAGCTTCGGTGGTAAAACGATCGAGTACAGAGTAGTATATAACAATTCGTCGTCCTAAATATAAACAATAGTATAAGATCAATGTAATTTCTTTGGCAATTTTCAAGACAATGAAGTACTCTGCCAAATACTTGCTACCTACATTCTGTTGTTCAGAGTTCAGACCCTTGTTCTCAACAATACAAAGATATATCCAACACTAGATAACTGTTCCTTCGATACAGCCTACGGGTTAGAACAAAACTTTCTTTTTTCCCTACCTAAAGACGGTATATAAGATCTGTGTATTAATACATTCTACAGTACCTTTTTTAGTTCCCAAGACAATGGTTCAATTAATCCTCAGACGGCCCCAAACTCCTATAATTACACATAAGAAACTGTTAATACCTGCTAACTAACTGTAAAAGAAATGAGCCTTGCAAGGTTGTTGATTGAAGCTCAAATGTATGTAGTGTACAGACAGCTTCCCAGACCTGCAAGGTTGTTGATTGAAGCTCGAAACCTCTTTTTTTATTGCCCAACAACTGCCATCTTCTGTTCTTCGCATAGGTAGACAACAAACTCCAGAAAAAGAAATGAGGACTTCTCCTCAGAATGCAAGAGCCCATCTTCACAGGCAGCTAGTCTCATAAGAGATATCTTCCATGTTATGAGAGTGAGACAAACCTCGATGTCATTCTATAATTAGTGGGTAAGCTTGAGAGACCATGTTTTTTAAGTGTGTATTGGGACTTCTTTTAGCTGATGGTAAAACAGTAAAACACTATGCTGCTATATTAACTCCTTCGAAACTAGTAGACAGTAGAAACCTGAACCGCATCCCTCAGTTCTCAGCTTGTCTTTTTTTTTTTTTGAAGAAATTTCCAATTCGTATTATATCCTTCATGGTGACGATTTCCAATCAAATTGAAGGTCGTCAAAGCTATTGACCGCTCCAAGACTGCCAAGGATTTGCCTCCCCAAGTCCTCTGGCGGTTGGTGGTTCATATTTTGATCCCGAGCAATAGGCGTAATACCTACCCTTCCGTTTATAGAATTATTTCCCATAGTAGCTCTAATCCCATTAACCACAGCTCCTTGGCCCATTCCACAAAACGGTCCAGGGCCCATACCCAAATTATTGTTTGTGGGCCCGTTACCCACAACACAGGCGGGCGTATCCAGAGGCAAGTTGCCATTAGGCAAGGTGCCACCAACATTTTTCACATCATTTCCGAGAGAACCAATGGCCACCATACCTCCACCATTGAGCTGATTATTCTTCATCGTCATTTCTTTAATAAACTTCTGAACGGAGCTTTGGGTATCCTTTGTATCTCCGCCTGAAATGGCGGGCTGATGCATATTAGACACACCTGGTGAATTTCCCGGGTTTATGCGATTCACACTGGGAGCGGCCAAGGCACCGTGTGAACTTTCGGGAGGATTGTTGGAAGAGGACAACATTGGCGACTGGAATGGAGAAGGGTTTTGCTGAGTTGGTGACAGGATCTGAACTGAACTCCCAGCACCGTACAGGCCATTAGTGTTGTTAATAGGGTTCTGCTGTCTGGAGTTCATCGAGTTTTGGTGCAGAAGCGCAGCTATGGTACTATGGGAAGTAGAGGAAGATGGGTAGGGACAGTTATTTACACTAGGGACCCCATTGGTTGAAGGAACCTGCATGATTCCACCATGGCTAGAAACTCGATCATTGTTGTTGTTCGAATTGAGAGCCACCGCTTGCTGCAATGGCTGCTCAGGTTGCTGATTTTGCTGATTTTGCTCCTGGAGTGCAGATGGTGTACTTGCTATTTGAGAAAACTTGGCCAAACTTGCTGCAAACAAAAGCAGAAAAAGGAAAAGAGTGAGAAATTTGCAATCATGAAATAAAAAATTTAGGTGAGATTTGTATGAGACGGTCTCACATGTGAGACAAGCCCAAACGATTAGTCCTAATAGAATTATATGCTTCATGGGTTGGCTCCCCTACAAGACCGTCTCATATAAGTTTTGAGCAAATATTATTGCCTCATCAGTCATCATCATGCATGCTTACAGGATTATAAATCTGGAAAGTACACCAATTCATTTGCAGCATTTGGGCTGTGGAATAAATTCAACTCTTTTTCACGGCCTTACCCTTCCAAAGGCCAATGATTTTCAATTATAAAATGATTTTCTTATAGTAGACAGTCACACTTCAAAATTCTTCAACCAGAAACAAGCTTCTTGTTGAGTTAATTAGATTTGAAAATGGCGCAAAAATTAGAGCAAAAACCGACATCAATTTTTAAAGGCAGTTTCCTTATACAAGGATCGTCAAAATTCACGAGAGAACAAATGAGGTTATCACAAAGTCTTTAAAGGCAGTTTCCCTACACCCTCATTCAAAAACTATAACAAGATCATGTCCAGACTCCAGAGTATATATATGTATTCCAATAAAGTTTACTTAAGCCTTCAAAAGACACGATATATCAAAATGGTGGAGGTCCATGCAAGTATGCATGGGCAACAACCCCTTGGTGTGTCCTTTACTCAATACTCTGTACTCCCTATTTCTTATTTCAAAATATAAGAGTAGTTCATGAAGACACAAAACTCAAACATACCCATAGGTCCTGCCCCTGTCAACCGACTATGATCAATCAAGTCTTTCATACTGTTGACTACTTCTGATATCTGTCAAACCAAAATCAAACATAAGAGAAAAGCATCAATAAAACTATAAAAGGGTGTTTGGTTGGCTCCATTGGAATGAATTTGGTCCATTATAACGTTTGCTTGGAGGATTTTGGAATGGAGTTAGATACATACTGGATTCAAACTCCATTCCAACCTCTCCCCCCAAGTTTTTAACTCCATTCGACCCAATACTATTATTATTCTCCATTCCCGGATGGAACCAATCAACCAAACAACTATAAACAAGCATGGGTTTCTAACTCCATTCCTATCCATTCCAATACTTTGAACCAAACGACCCCTAAAAGGTATCGATTTGGAACCCCATACTTTTATAGTTCTATGGTTTCTCATTCCATTATATTCCTAACCATTGAACAAAACGGCCACTAACTATATATAACAGCCGGAATGAGAGATAAAGCAACAAAACATGTAACTATTAATAAATGTGTACTCTCAAACAAATAGCAGATCAGAAAGAGCAGCATACCTGAAGGCAGCGAACATATCTCTTCGTGTAACCTAAATCATTGACTAATGGTACTTCTAATGTTTTTGCCAGTTGTCGAGCCGATGCAACAAACCTGACACAAGTATCCAAAGAGAAATTGAAAAATCCAAAAATCACATTTTCATTTCCATTCAAGTCAAAAACTCAATATTCTTGGGTTTGGCAACTGCCCCCCTCCCACGCGCCAACCATTAGGGTAAGCCTGCACTACAGGAGTATAGGGTAATGCCAATATTGTTGAGCTGTTGCAAAAAACTTTCGCTACCGAAATGCATAAAATAAAACAAAAAAAAAAGCTGTTTCATATTGCAAATGCAATAATCTAGTCCAAGTCCTTATGCTGTGTATATAGGTAGGTAAGACAAGCAGGTCCATCAACATTATAAATGAATCGTTCCACTAAACCATCCAGCAAGGACTCCCCGTCATTGAATGGTATCAACGATTTATCATGTTTCCCTTCATTTTCCTTTTTCTATTTGCCCGTTTTCTTATATTTATGTAACTGGTCGTTTACGGTTTCCATGGATGATTCATGTTAGCTGACTAGGATTAAGGTTCTAATGATGATGATGATGATGTTATACAGACGCATACCAAAATACAAACCCTGTTAAAAAAATCTTTCAATGTGGTTTACGTGGTCGCCAACCAAGCTATAGTACTAATATGTCCGATGATTAAAATAAAGTTCTAAAATAAAAGTGTCGTTAGTGTTAGACTGCTAATTAAGGAGTAATATAGTTATTATCGTTGACCAACAAGAAGAGAAGACAGCTTACATATTACAGTTGGTCTGTAATTCTGAGACAGACGTATTCGATGATGAATTTTGTGTGGATGCCTGATACTTCTGAGCAACAGTTCCAAGCTGAGTAACCTACAAATAATAAGAAACGGATAGCATAAGAAATCAAATGAAACGGGATTATTTACAATAGTATGAAAGCGCAAATCCTCCCGTTAGTATTTCGTTTTCAATATTCAATGGTCATCGGCTCCCAGTTTTTCATTACATTAGAACAAAAGTGCAAATCAAGAAAACATAGCATTGCATGCAGATTGCTGTGTCTTACAATATTATCTCCCAGTGATTAAGTATGATTACTACTCATGAAATCTCATAGATATGCTCATATGCTTAGGAGAGACTTGAAGGGATAAGGAGGGGAGTGAGAGGGAGGCATACAATTTCCCTTGTCTGGTTAGCAATAAGCGTTGGGAGAATGGAGGAATCCCTTTCCTTCCTCCAAGACAAATAAACCCACTCCCACCATTACCCCTTCCGTCCTCTCTTCTTTTCTCCTTAAAAGCTATCCAAACCTATGTTACTCCGACACTGCACTTAGCTGCCTCCCGTGTCGCATGTCCGACCGACACTTCGACACTTCACTTTCGACCAAAAAATTGAAAAATTCGCACAAAATAGCTGTATCAAACACTCGACATGTATCATACATGGCATCCGTGTCGGACAGTCGGGGTAGCACAGATCCAAACACACTTATACCAGTGTGCATGAAACAACTGAGATGCCAAACGAATAGCAAAAAGTCTTGCACCACCATGATTCAAAGCCAGATAAACGTAACTTCTAAGTACTTAGAAGGATAACACATGTAGCAGGTAATAAGTATTCACTGATGCATTTTGAATTTTGAGTGTGTCTGGAAATGAGACATCTTAGAAAATAATGTGTATTTGAGGGCTATTATTTATTATATACAAAAGAACAAAGTGGCTGCAAGGAGTGTAACAGTTCAGGTGGATTTTTCAAATATAAATTGAAGAAAATATGAACTCACACAAAAATAAATTTACTAAGCAACATGATTAATCACCTGGGGTATCAAGAGTCGACGAGGGATCAGCTCTTCATGTCGTCGAGCACAAAACTCCCACGAGCATATCTGATAGTCATTGCTCAAAGTCAAAATTTAATAACATGTCTCAGAAAATTCCAAGTTCATCAAAATACGAAATGTGGCGTCAAACCTTTAGGTCTGTAGAGAAAACAATACGAAGTTGGCCGTCACGAACAACACGAAGTTGGTCAAATACACTCTCCTGAATAGCTTTTGCATAATCTAGGACAATTTGACCACGGGAGTTCTGATATTCACGCGGCATATCGATGTAAAGTAGTTCTTCCAGCGTGCCACTTTCGTACTTGATCTTGAAAAGCCTTGGCAAGACCTCAACAGTTGCCTCTAAAACACCAAAAGTAGAAGTTGAATGTCATTTAAAGGCCAATAATAAGAGGCACCATTAATAAATTATAGCAAAACATCATAAGGCCTTCAAGAGGTATGAACTACGTACCAAAACCACGGCCCGGCTTGCGCTT
This sequence comes from Silene coronaria, assembly GCA_028566215.1. Classification (NCBI taxonomy): domain Eukaryota; kingdom Viridiplantae; phylum Streptophyta; class Magnoliopsida; order Caryophyllales; family Caryophyllaceae; genus Silene; species Silene coronaria. The sequence continues at coordinate 1,297 of JAOWBH010127377.1, read as the reverse complement.
GCATATTTCACAGTGCCATACATCCTGCGAATTTGCATTTGAAATAAAACATTATTTTGACGTCATAATGTCTGTAAGAAAAGTGAAGCAGTAGAAAAAGAAAAGTAGAAAAAAACAAATACAACAGTCAAAGGATACAATGCAGTGATAATGTAAAAGCACTAGTGACACTCTTGGAGTAGAGCACTATGGAAGGCAAAACAATACCCTATCTTTTTCACTCCATTAGCCTTTATGACTTTTTCCTACTCGCAGAAAAAGTCAAACAACGCTAACTGAGTGAAATAGAGGAATAGCAGATAAACACTGATGCTAATTCAAATCACAGTGAAACTTGTATTCAACGGCCTCACATTAGTCCACCCAATGTTATATACATACTCCCTCTGTCCTGGTCATATGTTTACCTTGGTTTTGACACAAAGACCAAGGAGAGTGGAGGGAATCATTTTTTATACTGTTATTGTACGACAAGTGGACCAAAATGCTTATGGATGATCAAATTATCCATCAAAAGCATTCTTAAAATAGAAAAGTAGGCAAATGAATGAGACACCGTAAAATGAAATAGGTAAACAAATAACCAGGACTGAGGGAGTATTTCTTAATCAATTCTACGACAATGGGTGGGCCTCAAGACCAACCCATATAAGTATTTGTGTACGATTTGATAGTTTACACACAGAATTGCGATGGGTTTACGCGTGTATATTATTAATACTTAAGAAATGAACCCTTAGCTAACTCCTGTCAAGAAATAACAAACAAGTAGGAGTTCATAAGAGAGCAACTTGCCTGTGGAAAAACTCCAGTTGTTTGTCTACTGCTTCCATACATAGAAACACACCACTTCTTTTTGGCATTTGGAGCAAAATACTCGGCAACGAACTTTCTCCAAAACTCAATATTGTTATCCTGTAATAAAAATACATCAATTATAAGTCTACAGACAGCATTACTCACGACATACGCACAAAAGAAGAGTTAAAACGCTGGCATTGACCTCTGGTCTGTGTTGCTGCTGATACATATAATGTGTGAGACGTCGGGCACACATCCCAGGCTCATAGACAGATTTTTTTACAGGTGACCTAAGAGGCACATTCTGGGGTGAAAATTGAGGTGATTGTGATCTTTGTTGAGGTATAGACTTTAGAAGCTGATGTTGATGCTGTTGATGTAACTGCAGTATTTTTTGTTGCTGCAGTAGATTAAGCTGAGTAGCTGCGGCAGAATGCAAAGACTGCCTCGGCATTGACATCTGTTGCATGAGTTGTTGTTGTTGTTGTTGTTGTTG
>JAOWBH010127156.1:0-22630 GCA_028566215.1 Silene coronaria | reverse complement strand
GGTACTTGTTCCTCTCATCATTGTGCTTCAGTTGGTCATTTAGTGCCGCCTTAACCAATATTGGGGTGGCATCTAAATAGGCCAAATGCTCATTTAAAGCCGCTAATACCTGCCATAGACTGGGTGGCATAAATATGACCAGTGTTTGGAACATTAACAAATCAAAGATTGGGGTGCCAAACAATGATCGTTTTTAGCCTCCTTCAATAGTCAGGGAAGGGGTGGCATGAAAATAGCATGCATCAGGTAACTAATAGCTAGCAAACAAGACCCTCAATAAGAAATCATTGGGTGACGTTCAGAACAGCAGATAAACATGCCGTAGAACAGGAAATCAACTAACAACAGAAAAATACCAGCAACATTAAGATTAGCACAAACAACTAAAGATTAAGGATACATTGCCAACCATTTCACTTTCAAAAGAGGGAAAAGGGTACGAAACCTAGGCAGAAAGCAACACATCGTCTCAAACTCATCTTTGTTCTCCGGAAGATCATAATCGATGAATTCATAGTTAGGATCATCAAAACCATCAGGAACAAAGTCGAGAGTGTCGGTAACAATTTCAGAAAGTACAGGAGGAGGAGGAGAACGAGCAGCTTCTAGTGTCGTAATAAAGCCAAGAGGAGGATCGTCATCACGGAGTGTTGGGAACAACTTCTAAGTCCAAATCTGGAAATTGGGTTTCCGGAACCTCAGTTTCCAAATCATATGGATCAATCGAATCGGGTACAATTTCATTTAGAGGAAGAGAGTAATCATCAAAATCGTCTGAAACAATATTATACCATGACGATTCATGACGATTCATCTTTATACCCAGATCTGTGAAACAAGAAAATCGTATGAAACAAAATTAATTGATGCGAGAATATTGGAAAATGATGAAGATTGAGTGGAAAATAATTGATGCGAGAATATTGGAAACAAAATTGAGTGAAAATAATTGATTGATTAAAAAATTGAGAGCGAAAGAGATGAAGATTGAGAGCAAAAGTGATAAATATTGAACGAAAGTGGCTGGAGAAACAGACCCAGATTGGAAAATTCATCCTCAGATAGAAGGAGAAGTATTGAATGTAATTAGGAGGTGGGTGGGAGTTGGGTGGGTAGGAGTAAATGTACTTAGACGTGTAATAGGTAGGTTAGTGTGTTAAATGTGGGGTTGGTGGGTACAATTAATAAAATTAGACAATGATATATGCTGTAATTAAAGTGTATAAATAAGGACCATTTGGTAAAGTTTTTTGCTAAAAAGGGAATGGGTAGTTTGGATTGGATGGTTCGTTTATAGTAAGTGTAACCTTTGGATTGGATGAGAGGGAGTATTTAATGAGATGTGTTCATATTGTTAATGCTTTGAGTTGGTTGATCATATTACTGCTTCTATTGTGATTATTATTATTGTGATTGTGTGTTGTTGAGGCGCGGTGACCAGGGAGTTGCGCCAGTGTATGCTGTTGTTGCACGGTGACCAAGGAGTTGTGCTAGCGTGTTGTGTTGTGATGTATTGCGACGTTACGGTGACCACGAAATTGTACCATGGTGATATGAGCACGGTAAACAGGGAGTTATGCCATATGAGCTGGTGTTATTGATGGTTGGCCCGTATGAGACGGGACCGGACACTCTATTGTATTGTGAATTATGCTTATCTTGTTAAGTTATGGTCATTTATACATTATTGCTGTTGTTTATATCCCTACTTAAACTTTGGTTGACGTGAGTTATGTCTTGCGTCAAAATTGTCAGCTTCTTTAATTAGGGTGACCTGCTATGATCCATCAATTTCCTATTAAATGGGGAGCAGTTAAGAAAGCAGGTACAGATTAGTAGCTGATAATGTCATTGTGCTGGGTCACATATGAGTAGTCAGACATTATTATTGATTGAGTTCAGTTGTAACTATTTTACATTTAGCAGTTGGCTTTGAAACATGTTTTGTCCAGTTTGAGACAGTTTTGGTGAATGATGTAATTTATTTTAAAAGTACATTTGCATTGTTTAATTTGATATTCATTGCCTCGGGAAACAGTCCCATTTAGTTGAGAGTGTCTTGCTAATGGCTCCTGCCTAAATGGGGATGCTACACTTACAACTCTCAATTAAAGGTATATGTAATATATTGATATGATTATTAAGACTTGCGTGTCATTAAATTTACTTTTAACATTATATATCACAAATTATACCAAATTGTTTATCTAAGTTATTTGTAGGATCTTACGATCCTCGATTCGATACTACGATACGATCCTACCACTCTCTTTTCAATCCAAAGTAGGATTCCGATCCTGACAACCTTGGTTCATCATAATCGAATACAATACTGAACCATGAAATAGTTTGTAATTTAGAAATTCATGAGCAATTGATATTGAATGAACGCAAATTCTTGTTTACAACGGTTGTAAACACGACAATAGTGAAACGGACTCGGATACTGGTTATTTAAACCCAAATAACAAGTCATACGGGTTGACTTAATTATTCATATGTTAAAAAAATAAAATATCCACAAAATTAGCAACTAAATAATACACATACCTTATTTACAATATTCTCTTTTGACTTTTTATTATCCCACGTTTCATTTAACAGCTTCATCTTCTACCTTTCTTGGCCTCCATTTTTTTCCTCTGAAAGATGACTAACAATGACAATGATGATACAATACCTCCACTCCATAACGACGATATTGTAGATGAAGATGCTAATCCTGGTTCAATTATTTTGAAGGACGGATCAATTGTTTCTCTAAAAGAAGGTATTGCAAGATTTTGATGCGTTTAATTTGTCTGATCGTCATTTTTTTGATGCGTCTATTGTAACTAAGAACAACTAAACAAGATTATATTGGTCAACCCTTGCATTTTATCATGCTAAAACAGATAGCACTTGTACCTATAAATTAAACAATGAAATCGTAATATACATTCGTCTGCTCGTCAATTGTTTATGCGTTTAATTGGTCTGCTTGTCAATTGTTTATGCGGTTGTTCATCATTTACTGTTTTTCTTTTGTCTGCAATTTTCTAGATTTTGATGCCTCTGGTTCTCTTGTCGGATTGAAGGCTACAAAGTGGGAATACTTACTCACTTTGTACAACAAACATGCCACAGCAACTGGTTTTGGTACCAGAAAAGGCACTCGTCGTATCGAAAAGAATGTCGAGTATGAGAGATATTTTGTCTGTAACTGTCAGGGTGAGCACGGTAATGGTCGATCATTGAATTCTGGTGGGACACCCTCTTCGTCAGGTACGAAGAAAGTCAACATCACCAGATCTATTTGCAAGGCTTCCATTCGGACACAACTCAACGAGAAAGGTCTTTGGGAAATATTAAACCATAACCTTGATCATAACCATAGCTTAACGCCCCCTCAATGGCAACATAACCACAGGTCAGAGAGGAAAATAACTGCTGAAGAGGGTGAGGTGATTGAAATGATGACCGAAGCCTTGGTTCGACCATCTGTCCAATATCGTGTTTTAGCTGCTATTTCTGGAGGCGAGGAGTTTGTTGGACATACAAAGAGAGACCATATCAATTACGTTAATAGGCTTAAGATGCGTGCTATTGAAGGCGGTGATGCATCAACCTTGGTCGAATTGTTGACCAAATGTCAATATGAAGATCCAGGTTTCTTCTTCCGTTTGAAATTTGGTGCCGACGGAAGATTGTGCCATGTTTTCTGGCGGGACTCGATGATGAAGGAGGATTACTTATTGTATCATGATGTGCTTATCTTTGACACCACTTATCGTACAAATAAATATAACTTGATTTGCGGTCCGCTAATTGGGATTAATAACCATTGGTCGAACATTATGTTCGGGTTTGCATTCATATCGAATGAACAAGATGAATCATTTGAGTGGTTGTTTAAAACCTTCAATGAATCAATGGGAGAAGATGTACGTCCTGTAACTATTTTTACTGATCAAGACCTTGCTATGACAAATGCCATCAAAGAGGTAAATAACACTTAACTGGTCACATATTCTTACGTAAATGGTTACAACTTAATATTTAGCTGTAAACAGGTGCATATTCCCACACAAAAGTGTGACCCTCATAAGTAAGTTATAAATAGTTACATAATATTTTGAAAATGGCTACGTATAACTCAACATGTGCATATTTTGTAATCAAATATTGATACGGGACCGACTTTGTGTTATTTCTGTTGTTTGTGACCATTCTGATGACATTAGTGGCCATTTCTGGTTATGAATTAAATCCTTTCTTTTGTTTTTTATTAAGATCAAAATGTCACCAATTTTAAGCTATGTGTAGGTTTGGTAGAAAAATTGATGAGACCATTCTGATTTGTGACCGTTCTGGTTTGGTTTGTGACCAATTTTTTATAGTTTGTGACCGTGGTTTGGTAGAAAGATTGATGAGACCATTCTGATTTGTGACTTTTCTGGTTTGTTTTGTGACCATTTTTTTTATAGTTTGTGACCATTCTGATGACATTAGTGGCCATTTCTGGTTATGAATTAAATCCTTTCTTTTGTATCTTATTAAGATCAAAATGTGACCAATTTCAAGCTATGTGTAGGTTTTGAATAACTACTATAGAATTTCCTTATTTTGTTTTGTTTGTGACCATTCAGGCTAAAATAGTGACCGATGTTTTCATTAGTTTAACCTGTTATAGTACGGTTACTTTATGTACTTACATGGTCACATATTCATAGTAAAATGGACACATTCTATATTTATGTTCTATATGTAATAGTTACCCCCCGATTAACTGTTATTACTCAATTGCTAGGTTTATCCAACTTCAAGGCATAGGTTATGTCAATGGCATATCCAACAGAATGTTGTTTCACACTATGGTTCACTGAAGCATAATCGATCATTCCAGACCGTATTCAACAAATGTCTTAATGGTTGTTATAGCGAGGCGGAATTCGAAGATACATGGAGGAAAATGATATCAGATTACGGACTACAAGATAGTGATTGGTTTGATCGTCTTTATACTTTAAGGGAAAAATGGTGCACCGCATTTAATAAGGGATACTTTTCAGCAGGTATATTATCGTCGCAACGGAGTGAAAGCACCAACCATGCTTTGGGGTTCCAAGCAACTAAGACTACTTCACTTACCGAATTCTTTCACATATTTGAGTCAACGGTCAGAAGATGGAGGTCAGAAGAGGAACGAAATGAATTTAATAATATTCGTGCCAAGCCCACATCTGTGTTTCCTATGGTGGACTTATTAGATCATGCATCCCAAGTTTATACACTGAAATTGTTCAGGCCATTTGAGAAGGAATTCGGTATCGCAATCGGTACAAGGGCCATAGAATGTACGACTGAAGATCATATTAAGTCATACCTTGTGTATCCATCGGGTACTGATGAAAATCCACACCATGTCACCTTTGATTCTTCTAACCTGCTTATTGACTGCACGTGTCGTAAATTTCAGGAATGCGGAATGCTATGCTTCCACTCCATCCGCATCTTACACCTCCGGTCTGTTTCCGAAATTCCCGACCGATACATTTTAAGGAGGTGGACTAAGTTTGCCAAGAAGGAAGTGTGGGACAGACTTCTTCCTAATGATAGGCGTAGAAGTGGCATTAATGCGGCTGTTAATTGGCGGCGTCAATCGCTTACCATGTTCAACAATCTGATAACAAAATGTCAGAGTGTACCCGAAGCGAGGTCGTTATTGGACCATGCTTACTCAAGAGCTCTAGAAGAGGTCCAAACTTTTTTCAACAGTAGAAGAGCGTCAGAGTGTCCAACAAATAGTGCTCCACGCACAGGTCCTACGATACTTGATCCTAAACGAGCAATTACGAAGGGGCGTAAACAAAGGAAGAAAAGCGGGATACAAAAACGAAAGTCAAACCGTCCCGCTAAGACAAATGAGGTCGAACTGCCATACACTCCCATTCCTAGGCTCTTATAAGCAAAATAAGTTTTTACTTTGCGGTAGTTGGTACTATGCATTTTTGGTTGTGCTTTATTTTTTGAACGTAGCATTTTTGTTTTAGTCACCGAATATTTATACATTGTTTTTCTAATTAATTTGTCGCAAAATTATTTATTCTACTGCATGTTCCGATATTTGGTTACAATTTGTTTCATGATATGTTGCTGGTAATAAGCTAATAAATAGCAGATACATGGCTACAAATAGTAGATATACGGCCACAAAATAAAATAACTAATTCATTTAAAAAATACAAATAGTTTAAAATTGGTCACTAAGTATTAAAGAATGTTCACAAACATTTAAAAAGTACTCTTCAACAAATGTTCCTAAATCTGGTCACAATTTAATCTTAATAAGCTACATAAACATAAAAATGTAGACATCGGACATTAGTAGCCACTAATTTCACAAGAATTATCCCACAAAATAAAAGTCACGACCTGATCTATAAAGGTTACAAATTAGTGTCAAGATTTGTTGTTGGTAACAACGTACAAATAGTATATATATGGCTACAAATAGCAGAAATATAGCCACAAAAGTAAATGACTTGTAATATGACCAGTTAAGATTATAATTTGACCAATTAAATATTATAATGTGACCACAAAAGATATGTAGTCAAAAAAAATTATAATGTGACCAGTTAAGATTGTAATGTGGCCACAAAAGATAACTAGCCACAAAATATTATAATGTGACCAGTTAAGATTATAATGTGACCGCAAAAGATATATAGCCACAAAAGATTATAATGTGACCAGTTAAGAATATAATGTGACCAGTTATGAATAATAGGCACTATGCGACTATGGAACACAGTAAAGAGAAAATGTGTTCAATTCACTTGAAATAAATTACCAAAATAAGATGTGTCCAATTCATAAATGTTTGCAATTTAAAGAAGAATCTCAACTAGAAAGCAACAACAGTTTCCAAATTAAAATATCAATATTTTCCCAACAACTACACCAATATGCTACTTATCCTTTACGCAATCATCCTCTACAACGGCCCCCTCAGCTCATTCTTCATTGCCAACCTTGTGCATCTTCTTACATACACGCTTTTGCTTTTGTTTGAATCTCGTGGTCGCTTTGGACAATGCACACTCTTCTTTTGTGAAGGTCCCGGGCAGTTGGTATCATTAGTACCAATTGAATCATTGATACCAACTGAATCGATCCCAAGGTCAAATGAGGGCGCCTCAACCAACTTCATCTCCGCTATCTCATCAATCCTCTTACCCATATCTAGAAATTGTGCCAAGAAGTTTGGATCCTTCAACGCTTGTGTAAACTCGCCTTCAATGTCCTCACGAACCTCCTCTTCATCAATCGGGGTGACATTAGCTTGCTTTTCCACTTCTTTCGTTCTAATCTCATGTAACCTTGACACAAGTTCCAAATCCCGTTTTGTCATCATCCAATTCACCAAACGGGGCTATAAAAGAGAATAACATGAACAAACAATTACTATACTTCATAAAAAAGAGTTAGTATGCTAAAAACGACTAAGTTCAGAAGAACGGTCACAATCAAAAAATAAATGGCCACTGTAAAATTTAAAGAGGTTACAAAATATGTTTGTCAAATATCAATTACAATGGTCACAAACTATAAAAAATTGGTCACAAACCAAACCAGAACAGTCAGAAATCAGAATGGTCTCATCAATCCTTCTACCAAAAAATGGTTACAAATCAAACCAGAACGGTCACAACATACAAAAAGAAACATAAATCTTGTGCAATTAATCAAAAGCCAAGCAGAATGGTCACAAACCAGAACAGTCACAAGCTATAATTCTAATAAAAAAAATGGTCACGAAACCAAGAAGAATGGTCACAAACAGAATAAAAACACACTTTTAATAATGTAAAGCTTAAAGAGTAAACGACTTACATCGTTATATTTGCTTGCAATTTGTTCATCACTCAATAAATCACTTGGCAGCTCAAACGTGATAGTTCTTTTGATGCGGTCATCATGTTTAGGATCATCACCCTCATTTGGAAGCCTATATATTACTTTAGGCAGATTTCGGGAGATAGGGTACGTCTTCTTATCCCAACCACCACGACCATACTCGTTGTTGTTCTTCAATGCACCAGCCCTTTCATCCTCCACACGCACTTTTATTTTCTCATATGTCCAATGTTTAACTAATGGAATGGTTGTTAACGTGTTTTTGTTATCCCTCCATATAAGGCGATGAAAATAAAGTATTTGAAGCAACATCATGCATCCACCTACATTCTTTGTTCGCTTCCCTTTCCATTTGTCCACAGCTTCATTAAGCTTTTCTACCACATAAAAGCACCAATCTTGATTAATGATGTCCTCAACATTTTCCACGGCCTTTATAAGCTTAAGGTCAACGTGATTATGGCATGTCGGTGCAAGGAAAGTACCAAGAGCATACAATACAAAAAGTTGCTTGAAATCGTGGCCTCCTTTAGGCATCTTCAACATATCATCAACCAATGTATCACTAGAAATCTCCTCACCCGCTTTTATACCCAACCTCTTTCTCCAACACTCCATTAGCCCAAGATCAGGATTATCTTTTTTCTTACTTGAGGTACGTAATACATCCTTCCCAGTGTCACAAGGCAACATAAATGTGTCATACACATCATCTCTCGTCAAAATAAAGTACCGCCCCTCACTAATTGTGAACATCCTGGAGTCTGGGTCATAACAATTCATCAACCAATCTATCATCACGTGATTCATACCGCTAGCTCTGATCTCCAACAACCCTCTGAAACCAATCTCTTCAACACTTCTCTTTTGCTCTAACGTCATCTTCTTAGTCAGCGTAAACAAGCCGCCCGGGAATCCATATGCATCAACAACCTTTTTAGCAGACCTATATAATATTTATACAAGATTAGTTGAACAAGTAAAAACTATAAGACAATCACAGGTTAAACTATGTAAAATAAAAACTGGCCACTAATTAACCTATAATGGTCAAAAAAAAAAAATAACACAATTCTATGTTAATTAATCAAGAGCTACAAATATTTCAAAACTGGTCACAAACAACTCAACATATTGGTCAACTTATAATTCATCTATACTAGTAGATAAAATACATAACCAATAAATACCTACAAACTCAACCAGAATTGTCACAAACAACTTAACATATTGGTAATTAATCAAAAACTATACAAAGCTTAAAATAGGTTACATTTTATTCCCATTCAAAAAATGGCTACAAGTTGAATCAGAATGGTCACAACCTTCTCTTAATACCGTACAAATAGAAATCCAAACAAATGGCCAAAAATTTAATAATAATGGTCACAAACAATCCAAACAACTACTTTTAAACAAATGTTCAACTATTGAGGATGAATGGCAAGCTTATTTTGAATGGTGTTCTCAGTGAACCTGTTCAATTCCTTACACCCATGATCATGCTTGGTAAGTCTTTACTCCTACCAACACCTTGCTTTTGAACTTACCGATAATAGTCAGTAATTGACGCAAGTCATAAAGAGTCTAACACGCTTATCATGTAGTCATACTCGAGACTAAGTACCATGGCTATTAACTAAGTTGGTGCAAATTTGATAGCGCGACGACAATAAGTTGTGACAGGCATGTTAACTAATGTAAATGAGTTTGCAATGTGAAACAGGGAGAAAGTCAATAACAGGGACATTCATAGGAAGCATGAAAGAAATGGAGGATTTACTTGAACAAATCAAAAATTTCTTCACTAAGTAGAATTTAATGGTCACAAACAGGTAATGTCTATACAAGATTACTTGAACAACCATTCCATTAGGGTTTATACACAACCAATAAATACCTACAAACTCAACCAGAATGGTCACAAACAAATCAATAATTCCAACATATTGGTAATTAATCAAAAACTACTACTACTACACAGTACAAGAAGAAACAATTAATCAAAAACTACTACTACACAGTGAAGAGAGAAAAAACACAACATTAAACACAATAAACGCACTAAGTAGTCAACTTACTTGATCAGAGCTCCATCCGAAGATACAACCATCTTACCATCCCGTCTCCAATTCACCGGAGCTTGTCTAACTTTTCGAGCAGGAACCCCATCTTCATAAACAACGGCGTTCTTTTTCATTTGTACCGTATCTTCTACTACGGCTCCCCCGTCCTCGACTGGCCCGCCTTCTACCGCCTCCACTTCAGTGTCTAAGGTTTTTCCTTTCTTCGAAATAGGACTTCCAAGATTACCTTATTGGGTTAACAAACATTGACATGCATTTCTACAAATTATTCAAAAAGAAATTGAAATGACAAAATTGAACAACAAACATACCAGACCGTGGTTGTTCCACGACAACATCCCCATCAATAGATCTGCTAGTAGTCTTCCTCTTATTGTTATTTGTAGCTACTTCCGTCGGAATTTCGACTCCTTAAAACACAAGCAAAAACACGACCAACAATGTTAACGATTAAGAAACTACATCCAAATCAATTAGTACAATTAAATTACTAAATCATACCGTCAACATCACTAGAAACTGCTTGACCAACGCCCTTTTTTGCTACCTGTTTCACGCGTTTCATCTCTGGAAAGTAGCCAAATTGTTTTGGGAAGAAAAAATCTAGGGTTAATGGGAATAGAAAGAGACGTCAGAAAAGTGAAGAGAGGAGTAGAAACGGTCGTGGGATTTTTTGGGGAAAATAACGCGATTTTAGGAAACAATATAGAAAAGACTATTGTTACAATTTGTTACCCTTTTTAAAATTATTTAATTTCTCAAATTTATCCACAACCAAATTATTTCTAAATGATATCAACTTGACCCGTTTCACTATAATAACGGATATATCTGTTATACAAGAGACTAATTGAAAGCTGCATGTTTTGTTATGAGACTACAATCTAAATTTCTAATTAGCTTGAATGGTTAAAGAAAAGTGAGTTTTATACTATTGTCGTATGCTAAATATAACAACCTCTATGCTTATTGGACTAACTAGAATAAGGGAGTCGACGACAAGCTCTAATCTAACATATTTTCAAAAAAAAAAAAAATACTAACTTTTAAAATAATTTCATTGATATTAGGAATAATTATGTTTTGAAGTCGTTTATACATGGATTTTTCCTCCATTTTGAACATGGATTGATTAATTGGGTAACATACATATTTTAAGTCTTCTTTAAATTAGAGTTATAAAGCACTTAATTTGGCTACCTTTATTAAACTTTTTCATTGACTCTAGTGTGGGGATGTAACCCGGTCTTAGCACCCAATTTACTTTCATAAGTGGCTCCTAATTAGGGCTCAAGTTCTTGCTCAATTCTATGTGGTGCTCGAGTAATTAGATTCATAGGGGAACCCAATCAATGTATTGGGAGAATTCTTAATGACTTGTCTGAATGGGCGGGATCCATTGGTCGAAAGCTCGCTACAAGAGTCACTGGATAGGCGGGTTGGAGATGGAAGGAAGGTTAAAAAATAAGAGAAAAAACGAACAACAAAGAAACAGAAAAAAAAATGGATAAAGAACAAAAAAAGAAGTGGATTCTGGGTTGGTTGACTGGTTCGTTTGGTGGAAAGTTGAGTGACGGATACACTTGAATGCTCGGGAGAACGATCCTCGTACTTTATGTACAAGAAAGTAATTTCCCTTTTCCCTAAGATCTTAAATTGCTGAAACCTTGCTCTATGAGTCAATATACTACATATTCGCACAAAGATAGTTGAACCGAGTGTCTTGCTAAAGCATTTATTTATAATAAAAATTTTAGAAACGGTTTAAAATATCTATGTTGTTTAATTAATTGGTTGTATAGTTTGGAATGGAGGGAGAATTTAGTATATGTTGCTTCCTAATCTAACTTAAAATGTTTTCCCGTTGACTTTACTAACTTAAAAATAATGATTTATAAAAATGTTTTAGTTTATCGTCGGTAAACTTGTTTGGTTACGTCTAAAATCGTTGAGGTTGATGATTTGCTTATAGCTCATGTTTTGTCATTGTCGAGGGCGACAACAAGCTAAGTGTGGGGGTATTTGATAAGCCGATATTTACTCATATTTATACCCCTTACTTATATATTTTTCTGGTCGTTTATCATCTTATTTAAGTTATTTGTTATACATATGATAATTCCGGGATTTTACCACCTAAATAATATTTAAATACAAACAGTGAGTTAATTTATACTTAATTTGGATTGGCAGGTGATGGACCTTTAGAATGGAAATCTGTGGGCCGTTATTTGTAGTATAATATGCAAATTAGAGAGAATGACTAAATGTCGTAGTATTGTAATGTCATCAAGTGGACGGCCTATGTGCACAAAAAGAAGACCCAATTGTTAATCTCAATATTATGCCTTGGGTCCATGTGAGCATCAAAGAAAAGAGAGCAAATGAGTTGTATATGATAAGATTTGGGAAGTGAGATCAGAGAGAAGCTACTGGAAACACAAGAAACCTCGACAATGGAATCTCTAATTTCTTCTCGGATTCTCAAAACGAATCTTACCTTATTGAAGCACAAAATCTATCATAGATCTTGCAAAAATCAATCCCGTATATTCTAAACACTGACCTTTGATCAAGTATAAATACCCAATCCCGAGTCCTTCAACAAAAGGGATCACACGAGGAGCAGCCAAAAGGCTTTGGCATTCACGGCCAAAGCAACCACATGGGTACACGGAGCTTAACATTGAGACGCAACTATTGGAGTCTGATTTATCGTACGGTTGTATCTATCTATCTATCTTATGTTCTTTATCATTTAATTTAGTATTAATCTATCAGTTATTCAGACGATGTAATGTGCTTAATTATTATGGGTTTTGAGATTATGATTATTTTTCTTATTTATTAATTAGTACAGGGTATTCGTACAAGATTCACAACTTAATTTTCGTAATCATGTTCTTGATTTAGCTTGATCGCCTATATTAATTTAATGTGTCGATTGTTTGGTTAATAGTGGTCTTAGTTAGATTGCAGCTTACTGGTCTGATTAAACTGCTAGAATTATGTATGATAATTGAGTTTTAATGAGTTGCAGCTTTCTAGTTTTTTAAAATTCAATTGATTGGTGTTCTTAATGCGACCGACTTTGTCGATTTAATTGTGCTTACATGGTTGAGTCGATATAACTTGGTTACAATTAAACTTTCGTGGGTTAACGAGGTTTAACAAGTAAGAATGATAAAATTGGTAATTTACGTGCTTACACGGGATTAACTGGTTGACAAATAATCTATCCAAGGCTAATTAAATGAATCGATGTTTTACCCGACTTCAGAAAATTACATGTCTCCACTATCTTATTAATAATTATTTACTTATTGATTTATGTTCAATGTTGTTGTTATTATTAAATACAGAATAATTTAAAGCCACCAGGTTGAGCCACGTCATCAAGCCCATTTTTTTTAAAAAAAACCTATGAATGTGGGACCCGCCTGTACTCGGTTGAATTTAATTTCTACAGAATCATATCTTCCTAAATCCAAAATAATTTAAAGGCACCACATTAACCCACGTCATCAAAATCTAATTTTTTTTTTAAAATTCTGTGAATGTGGGACCCGCTATTATACAATTGCATTTAATTTCTGAAGAAACATCAGCCTAATCGTGATTATGTGATATTATCATTAATAGAGTTAATCGACTGATGATTAATCAATTTAATCGATCGATGGAGTTTCTGAAAAATTTATTACAAAATTTTAAATCTAAGACGTGTTAATAAATTCCGTTTAGGACAAATTCGAATCACCGATTAATTACATTCAATAATAATACTGTCCAATAATAATAATACAGTCCAATAATAATATAGTCCAATAATTCAATACGTACATTAAATTACACCCATCAATTTTCTTTTCTTTTCCGCAAGGATAAATTACCGATTTCTAATTTGCAATGTTATACGTAAATAAAACTTTTTAAAGTTACTACACCATTACCCGAACTGATAATAAAAATACTTTCTAATTATGGTAACTCAAAAAAGAAGAATTCCCGTAAACAAAAAAACAAAAGAATTAATATACCTAAAAAAACAATTGAATATCGGAAATTATACTTTTTTAAACACATGATATAACTTTAAAAATAAAACCTTAATTTTTAAAAAATTATACTTTTTCAAAATCTTATTTAAAAACAGTGCCCCTAATACGGTACGTATACCATTAAATTTTGAAAATTAAATTCTCTCAGATCTGGTAGATATCCAATCATCATCAAGAAATTACTTGGAGCAAAAATTACGGCAACTATTCTATCAGCCGACATTCCTCAATCAGAAGGTGATATTGATAGGCTAACACATAATTTCTACTACGACAAGTCTATTATGTGACTATTTAATCGTCATAATAATCTTATGTTCATAAAACCAAAAACATTTAACTCATCCTCATTCACCTACGTCATCAAATGCAGTTTTTTTTTTTTTTTAAAAATAGTGAATGTAGACCTGCATTGAGGAATTTTGATTTAAAATCTAAACTAGTTATGCTATTATTGCCACAAGAACCCTCAACCCTCAAGATCAGTTCTGCCATAAGAACCTTGCAGATACCGCTAAAACCTGACAAACCAGTTATTTGACCGGACCTTGGTCATGGTGGATTTACTTTGGGTTGTTTCACAAAATATACACTTGGAATAGGAGCTCGAATCTTACTGCTCACGAGCAACAGAACATCAGATGAGATTGTACAGGACTAAGACCGGAATATGACCGTCTTTTTGAAGCGATCATCAAATTTTAAAGATGGAGGTCGACATTCCAGTTGGCCACCTTTTTCTTGTCCGGGTTTGCAAAAATCTAGCAATACAATTAAGAAAAACAATGGAAGATCACAACAGTTAAAGCCAGTAGAAACTAGAAATACACTTTCACCTTTAATGATGCTCCGTACATAATAAAGCCAAATCATAAGTGTCCGCAGTAGGCGTCTCAGTGGGCAGTGGCGGTCTAATAGGGCGTTTAGTGTGTTCTCATTACAACTTGGGGGTGCGGAGTAAAGTATGCACTATGTAACCTGGTAACTACCACAATTTTTTGTTAAAGGGAAGCACAAGGGCTTGTGTAATTTGCTTTGCTTTATAAAACACACTGCTTGATTTCAGTGTTCAGTCTCCACTCCTGCAAGTAAATCACTAACTAAAACACATACATTTTGTACCCTTAATTGTGAATTCACAAAATATACACTTGGAATATTAGTTCAAATCTTAATGCTTGACAATAACAGAACATTAGTAGATGAGATTGTACAAGACTGAAACCGGAGCATGTCATCCGATTCCTGGCTGTCTTTTTGCAGCGATTATCAAATTTAAAGTCACCAAAAGTTAATAGCCAACTACTAAAACTGAAGAAAAGTAAAGTTTTAGAGTAAATGACTCTGCATTGAGCGATCATATTAGTATAAACCAGGAGATTACGTTCCAATTAGCAGTTGTTGCTGATAAGTCCAAGATGAATGCTCTCTGAAATTATCAATCAACAGGAATATCAACCTCCATCTTCATGTCCGAATTTGCGAAAATCTATCAAGAACAAAGAAAAACAATGGAAGTAAGACACAACAGCTGTAGCCATTACACACACTTTCACCTACTAAGATGCATGAGAAAGCCAAATCATGAAGTGCCCGTAGTAGACATTCAGTGGCGTCTATTAAGGTGTTCAATGACCGCTCAGAAGAGGGGCCTATTGAAACCTGGGGCCCTGAATCAGTTATGCAATCAGGTCTTCTGTGTGGATGTGACACTTCACTTTGTTGTGTGTCATATCACTCATATGGCAAAACTTCATTTCAGACCAAACCATGAAAACTTTCACAAATTAGCCACGATCAACAACTCGGACATGCAACCACGTATGACACTTGCAGAGCAAGTCAGAGTAATATAGGTCATGTCTATTTGATCATTCTGGCCCGCAAGAACCTTAGGTCAACTACTCCAGATCATATCAGAATTTTCACAGGGTTACAAGAGTAAAACAGAAGATGCTACTGACAATATGACATTTACAGAACTTTACTGAATTTAGCTGAACGTTCCTGAAGCTAAGCAAAAGTGGCAGAAAAAGGTTCTAGAGAATACACAAAGCCAGTAGAAACTAGTTTACAACTTTACAAAGAACCCAGCTTGAGGAGATTATTAGAAAAATCGTGATAGAAACTATAAAAGGAACCTAAATGACACACAGGAAAAAGAAAATAGATCAAAATATTCGAGATTATTAGAAAAATCATGAGAAACTGGTTTGCAAGGAAAAAAGAAAATAGATCGAGGTTATTAAAAAGAATCATGGGAAACTACCAAGAATCTAAATGAGTATCAGAAAGGTGGAATTAGAGCTAACCATGAGGAGGCTATTACTTATTCGGTCAAATTATTGAGTTTAATCAGTCTAGACGGGTGAATGAAAATTCTGGTCTGATACCTACATGCAGAAGAAGACTTCTAGACAAAACAGTGAACCCGGTTAATTTCTTAAAGCACATTCTGGAGATTTCATGTACAGAACAGAGATAGCCGTAGAGCTTTATCTACGACAATCAACAATGATGATAATTTATCCCACGTAGACGAAAAGGGTACAACCTTCATCACTTATAAAGCTGAAAGAACTTTCTTACGACTTACGAGCATTGGAACTGACAAGAAAGATCTAACTACGGATTTTAAAACTTTAAGGAATGCTTTAACGGCACAAGAAAATGAAAAACCTTGTAACAAAGTTAAGTAATTAGTTCACTCTCCTTGCTGTATCAACAAGCTATATCCAAATATCAACAAAAGAAAATGAGAACAGTGCATAGCACGTTAAAATGCATCACCCAAGATTCTATTGTTCTATACATTTGTCTTGTACAGTTTCAATCAATAATCACCCGAAAGCTCAGCCATTATGGATATGACTATTTAGTTGAGTTACAAGACAGTTGGATGATTTATGCGATATATCAATTGGTAATCATGGTACCTTAACAAAATCATCCAGAAGCAAATATGAATCCCTTGTGTAGCCAGCTTCATTCAACAATTGTGTTAAGACTTCCTACAACACAAAAAACAACCTATCAGAAACAAAACCTAGAGTGTAAAGTAATCATGCAAACAAGCATCTCGGTATTGTTGGAAAACTTTACATGAAGCTTAACAAACGCTAAGACAAGCAAACCTTGATCAAGTATTAGCATTTGCAAGCACATATTCCAAAAAAAAGGGTGTAAATAATTCGCAGAATCGGGCCAAGTTTTGCGCAAATTATAGATTCAACCAAAAGATTACTCATCAGATAATCCTCCTCATCTTATTGCAAGCAAAATAACTCTAATAAATGAAAAACCGCATTGACCAGAAGATAACTGGTAACATTATGAAAAGCACGGATATTATGAACATAGTGAAGCTGCCATGTGGAAGCAATACACTTCGCACAGAAGTTTTTTTATTTGCTGTTAAAGATATTCCAAACTACATCAATTGAAAAACTGCATTGACCAGAAGGTAATTGACGAGAGAACTTCTTCCTACTAAACCCTGCAGTACATTTAAATCCTGCCCCCATGTACAAGACCAATTGCTGCTAAACTTTTTTCCACATAATACAAAATACTCAACTCATCCTACATTCCTACTATAATTTCTCTCTTATATTATTCTTTCACATTTGACTGTCTTAGTTATCATCCACCAATGCATATTTGTTACTTAGGCTCAATAACATATCATTATCCATCAGTTTGGTTTCTGGTACTAGGGTTCATAAGATGTGTATTTTTATATTGGGACAACTAGTAAGCACAAAATGATTATCACGAAAAGAGGATCTTCAGAATATGGACTTATTTATAACTGCTCAATTTTTCAGATAGGCGATAAAATGATTCAACCACTTGAGCTGAAATAAAATTAAATGGAGATGGAAACGTGGTCGTCATATGATTCACCAGAAAAGTTTTAACATGTGCGTAATGTACATACCTCTCTTTGCTTATCAGACATGTAGGAGCCTGTCAAGTCACTTAGCACATCCAATATGTCATTGAAAGTCACTTTCCCGTTACCATCTGAATCGTAAACTTTAAAAATAACTGGCAAGATAATGAGAAACAATCCTAGTTAGAATACTGAACTTCGAGCTACTGCAGGAGTTTAGTGAAGAGATGCTTGCAACCTAGTTATATGAAGGTTTAGTACCAAGATAATGAGAAACTATCCTGTCTACAACTGGTTTATACCGACTTAACATTGAGGATGGGATGGAATAAAAGGCTAAAAGTTCATCATACACCAAAGTCAGCAGAAAGTTCACCAAAACTAATCGACCTTAAATGAATCGATGATCGCTAGAGTAACTGAAATTTACGAAAACCATGGTTGTACAACTTCGCGAAAAACTCAACACCACCTAAAGAGTAAGAGAATCAATTCACATATGAACTTCCTTACTCAAAAGACTCACTAACCACTCACTAAACAGGTAATATTATTCCGGCAACAAAATCAGAATAATAACAAAGTTAACAATGCTACATGGATGCTTGTTATATTAACTAACAAATAGACTTGAACAAATATGTTGCTAAGAGAGGATATGATTATTGTTATTGTTCTCACTCATACAACACAGACTGGCAGATGATAAGACGAAGCTCGCCTTAGCGGCCAAGATAATGAGAGCGTCAAATGTTACAGAAGCAACCACCTAAAAATGGGAGAAAGGAAAAGGTGCTAACAGGAATAGCTTACGTCCAATTTTCTGCTCAACACTTGTTCTAGGACTGAATGCTGACAGAAAAGCAACAAAATCCTTAAAATTCAACCCGTCTACCATCTTCAGCAATCTCTGAACAGTGAACACATAAATTCCACAAGAATCATTTCATCAGTTCATCCCACAATTCTACTTTTACTGCATGTTCGAATTTAGTCAATAACCACACTATCAAACCTGAGCAAGGGGGTTCATAGCAAACTCTGGCACAGACATGAACTCATCAGACGAAATAAAACCTTTGGCACTCCGATCAAGTTGACAAAATCTTTGATACAAAGAAACTATTTCTTGTTGATTAACTGATTCCAAATTTCAAACAATTAACATGCATCAATAAGCAATTCGCTATTAGAATCAATATCATCAAAAGTAACATAGAGGGAAACACCCACATAATTTGTTGCAGTGTTCTTGAACTTCTTCAATATCATATTGTGTTAGCATTGATGGTGCATTACCCATTTGATTTGCTTCTTTGCCTACTGAAATGCAACCAAATTCCCCAAAAATTAATCACTGTCAATTAACATCTTTAAAAAAATGAGAACTTTCAAGAATCAAGCCTGGACAATCAACAGATTCTCAACCCCACAATATACTCCCTACTCTCTCAGTCACGATCAAGCCTTTACGGCTTCCTTATTTGGGTATCTCAATCAATTCTTTACGCTTCCGTTTTAATTATATAATGCATATGCCAAAAGCAAAGGTATAGAATTGATCGGGACGGAGGGAATATCTGCTCAGACCACTAATAAGAACACAAGGCATAATATTAAGCAGTACCCACAAGTTATCATCCCACAAAAATCCTAAAATTAATCCGTCTCATTCATTTGTTTACCTTTTAAATTCATTAGATGGCATTTTAATCTAAGGTAAGCAAATGATCGGGACGTAAGGAGTATCTATCAACATCAAAGAATAGACCCGTCAAAAATTGATCACTGCCCACTAATTATATCCACAAAAGATACAGAAATCCAAATTCATGATATAAAAAATGAAAGAATGAAACCTGAAGAAATAAATCAGCAGAAAGTTGAGAGCTTTGAGGTTTAGATTAATGAGGAGAGAGAAATAATGAAAGATAAATGGTTGAATACGTGAATCAGCAAGTGACCCAAACTTTGATCTTCATCAAAATTCAAAGCTACATCCATCTACTGACAGTAATTCAACTCTGAATTGCGAAATCAATTTCCAAAGGTATAAGATATAAGATGCGATTTTATTGGTGTATTCTTGGAGACTAGGAATGTTTTGGGTCTTGAAACAAGTGGGATAACCGTTTCTGGACTTTGGGGTTAACCAAATTACCAAACATGTACTCGAAGTTGAAGGTCGAGATTTGAGTCGGGTCAGTTTGGGTTGAAAATTAGTTGAGGGGATAGAGTGGTCTAGGGCTGTCCAAAAGTTTGGGCCAGCCCAGCCCGACCTGTGTCACGGGTCACAATTGGCCCGGTCCGGCCGTCCAACCCGGCCTGACCCGACCCGTCCCCAACTTAGGCGGTGTCCAGGTCCCATTTCCCACGGCCCGACCCGTTCTGACCCGGACCCGCCCTCCGGGCCACCTTTGGCCCGACTCGGTCCGACCCGGCCCCTACCCAGCCCGACCCGGCTGCCCGGCCGATCCGCACGATTGAACAGCCCTAGAGTGGTCTAGGGCTCTAGAATAACCTCTTTGTTTTGTAGTCGATTTCTATGCTTGGAATTGTTCGGTTTTGGTGTAAGGTCGAATTCATAGAGGATATTTCATCATCAAATTTTGGTTAACTATGAGTTTATGATGACTCTCTAGTAGAAATTGTAGCACCGGTGGAGAGCTATATAGCCTGCTTTGCACCCTCGAGCTTAGCATGGTGACAGATGCCGGCCCCCTAGCTCGGCGATGGGCTAGGGCCAACCTAATGCCACTGGATACGTCGATAAGCACGCACGTGGAGATTTTTCTATAGGGACGTGAGTGGGACAGTGTGCATTATAATGTAGAGGGCTGTGGATTTTGGTTAATGCCTAGGGTGGTGAAATTTGGGGAAAGCTCAGAAGCACAATTCAGTTTGTAATATAGTTTACTGGCCAAAATCAGTCGGTGAGCTACTCAACGGTCGGTGATAAGTGATGAGTTAGGTGGGTGTTAGTTTGTCACGGAGGTTATTATTCATCATCATCATTATAATTTTTTTTTTAAAGATAGACCTAATAATAACTAGCAGGTTGTCAGTTACCGAGTGTAGTATAAGAAGACGGTTAGAGTGTAGTATGAGAAGACAATTCAGCACGTATACGTATAAATAAATTATAGGGCGTACACGAAGTTAACCTAGCACCATGAATACATAAACAAGCCATTTCTTTGTGAGCCATGAATATGATATCACAAAAATATACAGCATAAACTCATAATACATCTGTGACAATTGAAATATTGAAATGGTTACACTAATAAATTGATCATCGTACAAGCAGTGAAGCAAAACTAATAAAATGAACTATTACTCCCTAACAATATAACCAGTTATTATTAATTATTAATCTTAAACAATTAATTAATTATACATTTATACTCATCATCATAAACTACAACTACTACATACTCAAAAATAACACAACTTAATTATTTTACAAACATTAAACAGCACTAATTAATTAAGCTTCATACGACACAAAGGGCAAGCATAATTATCACCCGCCTTAGCCACCATCTTCAGGACACAATCTCCATGGAATACATGTTTACACGGCAACCTGGCCACCTCCGTCTCGCTACCGACACCCACCGTCTGATCCAAACATATCGTGCAATTGGAACCACTCATCATTGACACCTTAATAAAACCCACCCCACACTTTTCCAAGAATGCCCTAACTTCCCCGACGGCTTTCTGATAATCATCATCATCATCATCATTAGCACCGTCATTATCAATATAATAATCTTGATCAAGATCCATTGTTAACCCTTGAACCTCTTCATCAAACTCATCAATCTCAACAACAACCGACATACCAAGCAAACACGAAGAAACCTCGTTCATCATTCCCAAGTAACCTCTAGCAATAGCTTCGATAACCGTTGGTCTAGCGAAATAATCAACACCAAGCTCTTCAAGATTATCCTCCACAGAATCCCCAAAAAATGTTTCGTATATATTCTCATACGTAATTTCATATTCTATAGACAAAGTGAACGACACGGACTCATCAAAAACACCATCAATATAATTCTTGTAAGTTATATCAATGGTCATTTCACTAGTATCATCATGACTAGGGTTTTGATTGACGGATGGTGTAACTTCTACTCTGAGTGATACTTGATTAGTGGCCATGTATCGTGTTAGAGTAATCATTATTATTGATTATTGATCAACAAAGTGTGTTATCATCATTGTTGGGATTAAAAGGAAGTAATTAAAGATTAGGTTTAGATTATTATTATTATTATTATTATTATTATTATTATTATTATTATTAGGGTTCTAAACTTATGGAAGTTTTTTTTGAAATATGAGAAACGGTAGATAATAATATGAGATAGAAACGGTAGACAGTAATAGGGTTTTATAATTATTGTAATTTCCATAATTAAAAGTCGGTTAATATACTGCTGTTTATTGGAGGATTTGACTTTGAGTGTTTTTTTTATGGAAACTTTTTTATTTATTATTACGGAATTGATAAATCCCGCGCACCAATTTACTTAATCCCGCGCATTTTATCTCTTTTTTCCATCACTACCATTCATTACAAAAAAAAAAAAAAAAAAAAAAAAAACAACTCCCAAACCACCCCGACCCCCCCAGCCCCCCCAACCCCACCCCCCCCCCCCCCCCCAACCCCC
>JAOWBH010127047.1:0-13813 GCA_028566215.1 Silene coronaria | reverse complement strand
TATAAGAGACAGCTATCACGTCGCTCGAAAAAAGCCTCAAATATATATTTATATTGATTGATTAACACATCATCGATCATTTAGATAATACTCCAATTTAAGAAGATAGATGAGATAATTATAATTAGTGTCAGTATCACGAAGGTGAAGTGAATATTTGAGGAGGCTAAAACAACGGGGGTTCAAGTGAGGTTGTCCCATGCCTACGACATATATAGGTCCCTTTAATTTCCTCAATCAAAACTTGTGTAGGGATAGGATTATAGGAACACGTTGGACCCATTCTAGATATGCTACACCTAATAATTTTGAAATTATACATTTTTTGAATTATAAAATAAATATTTGATATGATCTACTATTAATCTGAATTCTGAATTGAAATCGTTCATCGGTTATGTCGAAAAATTCAGGTAAACTAGCAACTATCGAGTAGCTGCTTAGTTTAAACTTTAAACTAGAACTTGTTTTGCAAGAACTCGGGTTAGTTGTTTTAATGATTACCTAGGGTCGACTAAGATGATTAATTCAAAATGACTTAAGGTTAGCTCCTGACATGTATAATTATTTAAAACCGTTAATGATTTGGAGTCAACAAATATGATCAACTATATATTTGCATAGGGAGTATATATTAGATCAAATTTGTGCTTAATATGGATTATCAATTTTTAGTTAAGACCAGCCTAAGTATAGACAACCTTCACAACGAGTGGATGTGATCGAGAAGTCTTAACTTCATGAACGTATTAAGCAAGACATACCAATGGATTATTATTAATGTGTCATTTGAGGTTGACTCATGAGATGAAACGTCATCATTTAGAACCGTCAATAATAATTTGGAGTCGACGAACATGATTAGATATGAAGTGTACATATTAGATTAAACTTGCGCTAAATGTGGATTAACTCAAATTTTAAGTTAAGACAACACTCACAACCGGTAGATTATGATCGAGAGGTCTTAATTTCAAGACGGTCTTAATGAAGATAAACTCGACATTTTATTATTATTATTAAAAGAGAAAGGAAGCTCACTTGGGAGGAGGGTAGTTTCTAGGAGGTATCCTCCAGAAGAGAAAGGAAGCTCACTTGGAAGGAGGGTAGTCGCTCATCAGATTTGGGTCAGGTTAGGTCGGTTAGTTCTAGTTTGCAAGAACTCGGGTTAGGTTGGATCGGGTCGAGTCATTTCAGGTTTGAGTCATCAGACTCCTTACGTCAAGTCATATAAGGTTGGGTTTATTCTAGTTCAAATCCTCAGCTCAGGTGTCACGTTGGGTATGAATCGGGTCATTCGACCCTAGTTAATTTATTTTTTCCAGGTCTAGTTTAAACAGTAGTATTGAAGAACTTAGGCCCTATTCTTTTGGACTTAAAGTCGCTTAAGTTCAGCTAAATTAAGTTAAGTTCAAAAAGTCCAGCAAAGTTAAGTTCAGAAAAGTTCAACAAAATTAAGTTCAACAAAATTAAGTTCAACAAAGTTATGTTTAGAAAAGTTCAGCAAAATTAAATTCAGAAAAGTCAGCAAAATTAAGTTCGGAAAAATTCAGCAATATTAAAATTTTATAATATTGACGAGTTTTAAAAAATGACACGGCTTTCATTCAAATCAATTGTAAGAGTAGTCCAAGATTTATCCAATATTTTATACTAAAAAAAATTAAAAAATTAAAAACAGTAATTACCCTCAACCTCCCCCACACAAAAAACACCCCCTCATTAAAAATAAGAGATCAATATTTATATAAGGGAAAATATTTTATTATCTTAATTTCAAGATATGTTTATTGTTTATCAATATTTTCTTATAATAATACTAATACTAATAATTATTATTATTATTATTAAGTGAAATTAATTTAAGATAAGATTCTTTCGATTTAGAAAAGTTAAACTCATATATAAGTTAAGTTCAGCAAAATAAAGTTAAGTTCAAAAAAGTTCAAAAAAAATAATTAAGTTCAGCAACTTTAAGTCGAAAAAAACATGGCCTTATATATAAACATTTGTATGAGTGGATCCGAGTAAAAATTGGTTTATGCTATGTTTGGCAAGGTATTTTAGGTTGCTTATTTGAATAATTTGACCAAAGTAGTACTATTAAACTATTAAAGGTATACAAATTCTTGTTTAAAACAGAGATATCCGTCTTAAACTTAATAATGATCAAATAAGACTGATTGAACAAAAGCCAAATGCCTAGAGAGTAGAGACTAGCAAAAAAAATTTCCTTCCCCAACTAAACAGTGTGGTGTTTAACTCATTTTAATCTTAAAACGGTTATGTTCCTCTTTAGCAACATCTAACAAAGAGGTACCATGTTTAAAGACTTGCACTTGACGTTTCTTTTTCAACAGTTTCCTGATTTTAATTGTGGACCGGGACCACCCATTCACCAGAACTTACTATCCACGAGGAGAAAATCCGAGATATTGTTACCGTTAAGCAACGGAAACTTCAACTTCAACTGTGTATACAGTATACCAAGTTTGCGAATAGACTGTAACGCAGTTAAGATGATTAACCAGCGATAATCATTTCTCTTATCGGGTTTCTTATCTCGCTTCTCATGCTTAATCACCGAAAAAAATAATCTTGTCTCAAGTCTCTTACTCCATTAACTGTCCACACATATAGTGTTGGGCTGTTGGCAGTTGGCACGCGATAGAAACCACCGAAAACGAAGGCCCAAACCATCGTGTGGAGTATATAAGAGAATTATAGTTTCTGGTTCGCCTTATACTCATACCCATAACTCTCGTCAACGACAGGATAGGGAGTCAAGCGTACGCTGTCTTACCCCTGTTATAAGGAGACTATTTCCAGAACTTATTTTTTTATTATTTTTTTTTTTTTAATGTTGCATTCAGAACAAGAAAAACCGATCAGCAACATGAATGTTCTCTATGAATGTTCTCTGAAGTCTTAACTACTTCTGGCAAATCTGAGTCATACCCAACAGTGAAAAAACCAAGTGCAGGACATTTAACAGTAAAATGAACAGTCTCATACTCTCATCAAAGCTGTACTGCTAACAAACTCAACACATGCAAACCAGCTTAAATACAGCAAACGTACCAACAGCTAAAATCATCATCCTTCTTCATCTCTATTACCCAGATATAAAGACGTTCTCGCCTACGTCTGTTTTCGAGTAACCCATAAATCCGTAATCACAAACCACACTTCCATTAAACAATAGGACGACAGATAAATCTAAAAAGATCATACAATGACATGCATGCAAGGGAGTCTATAAATGTAAACGAAGGTAGCAGCCTTTTGTAAAGTTGGTTGGTGACTGACGTACCCTTATCATTAGTACATCAATTGCATCCTCATCATAATGTGTGATTTTCTCAACTACCATTTCTAGGCTTTGTTTCTGTCTAATGAGCCAACATAGGGCCTCGGGGGAGGGGGATTCAAACCTGCAACCTCTTGTCCTCAATACCTCCGCCTTTAACCGGCAGGATAAGACAACCCTTATTAGTCACGACTCTTACGAGTATATGGCTCACAACAGTTAATTGTGAGATAGTTTCACGAGACTAAAACATACAAACACTTAAACAAGGTGAAGACTCAAGAGACTAGGTCAAGCCCAATCACATACTATTTCCGTCTGAGTCATTTGTTTACCTTTTCTATTCACTGCGAGAGGTATTCTAATCAAAGGTAAACAAATGATCAAAGCGGATATATTTAAAAAAAAAACAAAAACAAATCATAGAGTTTCAGAAACTTTAATGTCAGATTTTGCAATATGAAAGCAACCTAACAGTGCTGGCAACTTGGGTCATTAAGTCACAACATCTGCAACTTGCAGTTGCAGAAGCTAGCTCAAAAATATTATGAAATCTGTGAATGCAATAACTAAGACAGAAACATTTTACAAGTGACAATTTCAGTGTATTTAAGTAAACCAAGAAGAGACACAAGTAGAAACTTCTCTGTTACTTAACACAACACCCTCTTCCGTACACCCAAGAGTTTTAATGGCATTTGCTGGTCATGCAAAACACAAGACAGTAGGAGAGATAATAATCAGCCAGGAATGAGGTCAACTGAACTGATGAAAGTGCTATCTGACGGCGGCCGGTGGGTCGGAAAGTTGAAGAAACGGCTATTTTGTGAAAAAGTTTCGTATTTTGGCCTGAATTAAAGTGTCAAATGAGTCGTGTCGTGTTGGAAAGTTGGAGTCTCATACACGGCTATTTTCAGAAAAATATTTCATGTTTGGGCTAAAATGAAGTGTCAAAGTGTTGTGTCATGCTGCTCTTGTAATTGATTCAATGCGCCTCTCATGGGGGACTCAAGGAAAAAAAAAAGTTTCAAAGTAACATATAGTGTGGCACAAATAAAAGAATAAAAACACCCAACAAGAAGGTAAAAACTAAAATGTACTACAATAAACAAAAAAAAAAAAAACAAAAAAAAAAGCAAAACTAGTTCCTTTTTTATTTAAAACCTCGCTTTGAAGAATAAATATTAACTTAACGCCTATAATAGTAAAGCTCTCCAGATGCTCTTCATCTTATTGGTTCCATAATTTATATTTAATCTAAAAATATTTTAAAAAAAACATATTTTTTTTCACACTTCCACTTGCTATGACCCCACTTTTAGTACAGAACAAGCCCACGATTAATCTTGAGGGAGAAGCGGAGAGCTCATGGAACTGCTCCCCGATTTTCCCACTAGAGAATGTGGACACCACGAAAAAGCAAGTTATTGTGGACAAAAAACACTACGTTTGCACTCCCCCAACACTAAGGACCACTTTGGAGAGTTCATAAAAATACACCTTGAAGAGTCCTATGCTACATGCTCTAATCCTGTAATCTAATCCGGTTGATGACAAACAATCACCAGTCGATTACTACTAATGTCGCATCCACTCCCTCACATATTATGAGCCTAAATCATAAAAGGGCATTTGAAATTTGGTGTGAAAGGGATACCTATAAGAGCAGGTAGCAATGTGTCACTTAGATGGTATCCATACACTACAAGTTCCTACAAATTCACGTCCTCAATTAGACCCGGTCAAGTGGCCGAGGCCCATCAACCAAATATGGCCTAGCGGGTTAGAATATCTCTCGGTATGGTATTTACACTCAAAATCATAGAGCAGAAGTGTCCCAGTGAAATTATTACTGCAAAAGTAACCAGAAATATACGGACGAAAACAGCCTCTTTAAAGCCAAGACAGACATGCCATCCAACATACTTGTGGTACACAGAACTTTCAATAAGATTGAGATGGAACATAGTAGAGACCGTAAAACTTTTAAGTCAATTTACTGAAGGACATAGAAGAAGAATAGTGCAACAATCAATGCCAACAGAGTTTACAGAAACCTTTATTTACTCAATTGAGTAATTGCGCATTAGTCATTAAGAGGATGGTACTTGGATAGGTGAGTAGAAGTGAAGAATGATCTGGGTAAAAATTTACAGTTTTCATTACAGAAAGTTGTTTCTTACTCAAAAACTTCTAGTTTCAAGTGGGGTTAATGGGGAATAGTGTTAGGATGAGAGTGTTCCTGAAAAGTTTATCAGTGTCGCGCATGAGTGAGGCCAAAATGTGCGGAGAACATATGTTGGTCTATGGGGTCAGTATACAACCTAACGAGCTGCCATGAGTACCTAATGAGTACATTTTTGTGTATTAAGGGCAAAGCACAAATATAGGTGATGCAACTACAGTTGCTCAACTAGTAAACAAACTGCAGAAGAAATATGGAGCACTCCATTGATTATTCACTTAGCAATGTGTCTTAGTAATTTTCATTCGATCGACAAGAAAAGGGACTACAACATTCTTTACTAGTTTAAGGAATACTAAGATACAGAGAAAAATAGGACAGTAAGATTGACATAATGAAACACCTAACAGCAACTTAAGAATTAATAGAAGACAATACAGAAGAAATAATATGCAGAGATCCCGTGACTACAATTATACCTGGTTTTTTTCCGGTTCTTGCCTGGAGAATTTTATGACCAGCTCTCAAGCAACTTAGCACCGGACTTCCAGTTGCCAAAATCATTTCTCCTGAGGTGGCAGTGGAAGGATCTGACACATCTAACGTCTTCAGATCATCAATGGTATCTTCATGGGTAAATTTGACGCCGACTTCAGAGCATGCTTTAGTCCAAACATCCCTCAGTAGCACTGTGGAAGCAATTCTAGAGTTGCCTCCAGCAATATTTACTTCGGTAAGAAGAACAGCTTCAAATGAGAGACCTGTGATGAGAAAGTGTCAGGTCACCGATTTATCTGTAGAATAGAATCCACACAGAACATTACTAAGGCAGAAAACAAGCACAGAGTAGTAGTTTGACACAAAAAACAGTTTATCTTCCATTCGAAAAAGGTGTGGATCATCAGTCTGTTGAACATGGTATTGATATTGGTCTAGACTTGACCTCGGAATCAGTCATCAGACTCATCACAGCCTGATCTCGGTCGTCGCGCTATTAATGCGGCCAGTGCTGCCTTAAAATGAGGTTGTAGTAAATTTCAAAACCATGCTAACTCGTTACAATACAATCTATATAGGATCGCGTTACTGGGTACATAGATCCTACATCCTACGGCATAAGCAGCAAGAAAAAGACATGTCTTCACTAATTTTAATATCTTTAACTAAATGTAACACTTATCAAGGAAAACTGACCCAACAAGAGTTCTTTAGCAAAGCCAGAATGATCTTTATCACTAGCCATTGCAACGACAAGGACCAACATAGAATCTTGACGAACAGCAGAAATTGTGTTAACCAGTGCTTTAGCAGATTCCTGGGTGTGGGCTGAAAACACAAACAAGAAATAAATGATCAATATTGAGAACTCTTAAAATAATAAAATATGCCAAAAATTACCCTAAACTAAAAGGGTTTTAGCTCTTGGAAATGCACTTGCTAATTAACCTCACAAGAAACTCACATATCAAACTGATGTAATGAAGGATAAAATTTGGTGTATTTACAACTCTTTACATCCAACTCCTTCTGTTACAAATTCACATTTCAATATTATGTCAATTTAAAGTGTTCATATACCTCCTTGATAAGTAATCTCCTGTATCAAGATGGTTAATGAAGGATAAAATTTGGTGTATTAATGACTTTACATCCAAAACCCACATATCAATATTATGGCAATTTAAGGATGCTCATACACCTCCTTGATAAACAAGTTATACACATCATGTTTGTAAACAACATTACGCCAGTGCCACAATGGCTCCCGCAAATTGCAAGGTAGGGGGTTGGATGCATGCAACCTTACCCTTGTGTTAGCAACACAAAGAGACAGTTTTCAAATGATCCGACTTGACAATGTCATCGAGAATTGCATTGCTGACTGGTGCTTCACAATAGAAAGAAGTGCAGCCTGTGAGCCATTTTTCTTCATTCCATCATAATCCAGGACCAAAGAGTAATGAGTCTTTGGCTCTATTTGACATGGAAACATATAAGCAATATGTTTGTCATATGTCAAAAACTCAAACAGCCATCCTATAAAAGCCTCAAGCTCTACTCAAACATACAAGCACGATGCTTGTCATTTTTGGGTTGTTTTATTCAGACTACTTTGGTGATGGTTAAGCTATTCGAGTCCAGTCAGTTAGGTCTAGCATTGAGTATACATCCAATGTGAGGAACCATGGTCAAATGGTTTGGAAACAGAATAGCCTAAAGGCTAATGATATAACCTTCATGAATGTTAAGAGTAGTGGGGTGATGGTTATCTATGAAATAGTGAATCATTTGACAACCCGTCAGGAGCAAGTGCTTTGAGCAATCTTCTACTTTTCTAAGACAGAACAAACAGAATGCTTAAACAAACCTCCATCAAGCAAAACCATCGACCCATGTAATCCTAGTGCCTCTACTTCTTCCTTCATCAAAAACTGGCTTCTCCCAAGCAGCTGTGTGCTCTCCAATGCACTAAGAATAGATACATCAGATATTTTCCATCCTGACAAAAGAAACAGGGCAAACAGTTTTGAAAGTGTCGGAAAGGGGATAAAGGCAATAAAGATACACACTTAAAACAACCGAATATCATCCGAAAAGCAGAGTTTGATGGTTCGAGGTTATCTATTTGATTAAAATATTAGTAGGACCAAAATGCATCTTGAGTTCTAGAGTTATGTTTATGACCTGCACGAATTGCCAAATCATCGCCCAGGAGGCCATCGGTGAAAAGAGCATGAGTAAAAATGGAAACCCTCACCTTGATCACGGAGACACAATGCAACACAAGTTGCAGTTACAGCATTCTGAAGTTGGTGATAGCCCAGCATTGAAATATTCACGTCAAGTAGCTCGATAGACTGCATGAATAGAGAATGTAACATAGGTAACAAATGAACTCCGTGCATGAACAAGAAAGATGTCAACAAAACCATTAAAAAAGTATGTGCACGACTGCTGGGATTGCTTACTAATGGTATTTTTTTCTCTATCTCAATCAGTATATCACAACATTGGCGTGGTTTCTCGTTGACACTTCCAAAACCAGTTATGCGACTTCTGTTTCCAACTTCTGAAGCATAAATCACAGGTGAGCGCATTGCCAGAGCTCTCTTGCGTATGATTTGTTCAATGTGAGGAAGAAAAGGTCCCCCTAGAATTACCTAATATGGTGAAACAATTTGTGAGCTAAAGATAATAATGGTAAATAGTGTGACACAAGGAGGCAATCCAAACTCTATATTTCCAGTATTAACAATAGTTAAACAACAACAACAACAATAATAATAATAATAACATTACCGAAGTGCCTCAAAGGCTCCCTCGTACGGCGAGGTAAGGGAGCTGGATACTATTATGAAAAATTCATAGAACAACTTCTAATTAACAACATGCCAACAATTTATTATCAACACTATTGCATCTGAATAATCAAGGTGCTGGTATGATGGTTGCAAAAAGGGCCATTTCTCAGACCTAGAAAACAAGCTTATAACTGTTATAAGTCAAGTTTGATCTAACAGTCATCAATGTCACAGGCTTGAAAGTTAACATGACCAACAAAACACTCAACGAACAAAAATGTGGCTTTTATAGATTGTCAATAATATGCCTTGTGTCTAAATTTTGAGCTAACGTATTGACCATTGACAATTGTGTCCATACAAACTTCATAATGAAATATTTCAGTTCAGATGCTAAGAGTTCACTTCTACGGAGAAACCATATTTCAACATCATGTTATCATTTTCAAGCATCTCATATAGAGGACAGAAAAAAAGTATGCAGTGAGAATCACCAAACTGGGCAGCTGTGTTTGATTATTCCCGACTTTGCCATTGCTATGCTCTCCAAGGAGCCCCCAAGAGCAGCCAAATGTTCCTTTCCTATAGTTGTTATTACTGCCGCAGCAAGCTCTGAACTAGATATTATATTTGTAGCATCTCGTGCTCCGCCTAACCCAGCCTGACAGATGAAAGAGACAATGTGAGTTCAAAACATACAGCACATTTCCATAGGTCAAACAAAAACAAAAATACAACGAGGTGCATGTCAGTGAAGTGCTAAGCGACGGACCTCAACAACAGCAATATTGACATTCTGATCAGCAAATACTGTAAATGCTAGGGCTGTCAGGACCTGAACACATTAGTTTTTCATTAGAAAAAAAAAGTACAGAAACAAATGTGCATCCACGTATAAATAATGAGTTGTTGATAAAGATATGCTCAATCTCTTCTATTTGATGTAAAATCTATATTTCCGGTGTATTGGAGTTACAAGGGCAGTTTTGATTTCTGATACTTTTGGGTTTCGAGCTCATGTCACGAGTACCACTCGTACGGTCGTACCACTACTCAAGAACTTTACCAAGTCTATAATATATTGTGTATTGTGGTATAAATGTTAGAAACAAACTCATGTCCAGATACTTTTTGGACACATATTGTGGGAGTTTGTGAGTATAAACACCTGGCAATCAGAAATAGTAAAAATATACTCATCCTCATATGATGAGGAAACTTCTACCGATCTTCCTTCTGACCTTATCACAGACAAAACAGTAGACAAGACAATACCTCAAAATGACTCAAGAATCCATGCTCATGTGCCACAGCCAGATCAAGTGTTTTCCTAATTCTTTGAAAAGTAGAGCATAGTTTAGCTGCTGACACTGGGGTATCATGCGTTCCCACGGACATACGTTCACGGATAGTTCGTACATGAGGGCTGCTCAAGGAAATGAGGTTTATGGCAGAGAAACATCAGTGCACCAAAAAAAATTCATCTCAAGTGCATAAGTAGCTGTTGAATAAATTAGCTACATACTTCTAAAAATATACGGAATATATTTGATTTAAAGAATATGGATGAATATACCTCGTGTAGCAACCGACAGAATATCCCTCTGCCCTCAAGATATTGGACAAGAACGCAGAAGTAGACCCTTTACCTTTGGTCCCAGCTATGTGAACTACCTGAATAGGTGATCAGCAGTCAGAGACCATATTATCTGGTTCAAAAAGACGAAAAAAACATCCATAAAAATAGACAAGTTACTTCAAATATGATTGGAGCACAATCACAATGCGTTGGCTTTTGATTTTGTGAAAATAATTATAAAACTCGTCAATTTATCTACACTTCAGTTACATAGAATTGATTTAGATGATAGTGATAAGAACCAGGTTGCAGTAACATTTTTCCATCTACAATATCTCCCCAATCATCACATACATCATCATCTCGAAGGAAGGCAATGGCAGAGTAAAAGCATTTTAATTGAATTTTCTTAATATAAGGAGTTGGTATTTTATCCTCTCCAAATGAAGATAAACACTATTATAAAATTTTGAAACCACCAAACATCAAAGATTCTTTTGAATGTTAATGTAATTTGTTCCATTGCCTAGTAATGCCAATATGACACTAGCAAAGTTAAAAGTGCCAGAAAGGAGTTTGTTAGAGTATATAACCAGTTACAGGATTCCAACCAACGGCTTAAGCTTTGGTTAGGGTATAAAACCAATCACGAGACTCCAACCATCATATTATGTTTTTGGCCGAGTTGGCTTCCTGACATGATCCCCGCGTTACCAAAACGTCACAAGTCCTTGTTCTTTTCCCTAAACCCAGCCCACCAGAAGACGCCAGAGGCTACCAGAAGACGCCGGAGGTTTTATATTTGGCTGATTGGCTCTCATACCATGTGCGAAGACCATCTCAACTAAAATCTCACAAGTGGAATCAGTACATAGGTACGTAGGAGCCTGTGCATTGTACACTCTTCAAGCCAAAAGGACTTTCGAGTGAGGAGGTGTATTAAGTTATAGAGCCATGTTCTTTTTCCTAATCTCATCCCAACACCAAAAATCTTAAGCTAATAGTTAAAGAGTGGATAGTGCACTTGCTCTCTCATACTATGTGTTGAAATTCCACTGGTGAGATTCTATGTGCTGAAATTGCACTTGTGAGATTTTGGAGACTCCCAGAATTCGAACTTGAGACCATAGTGTGACTCTAATACCATGTGACTTTAAGGGGTGTTTTTTTCCCGGGAAGACTTTAAGGTGTTGGTTGAAGCTCAATCAATGGTTCTTATACCTTTCCACACATAGTATGTGGGGAGCGGTGCGCTATCCACTCTTCAAGCCCAAAGAGTATTCAAGTGAGGGGGCGTATTTAGGTATAGAACCATTGATTGGCCTCAACTATTATGCTTAAGCTTTTGGTTGAGATGGTCTTCTCCCTAAGTTCATCCCTAACAATTTGCTTTGCATGGCCAAATGGGCAAACCAAAAAATAACACCTCCCAAGATTCGAAACAAACAATTCAATTTTTTTGACACAGGCTAAAAGCCCAAGAAAGGAGATTAATCACACTCAAACCAAGGACATGCGAAATTGATGTATATCTTCTTTATTGCCCACATCAACCTACTGCCTTTTCTACTATAGAGTAACAGCAAAAACAGAAACTCGGAACTACACTGCAACAATACCCAAAAAATTGTTACGCCAGCAGAATCTAATAAAGATTGAAATTAGGTACGCCGGTGTTTAGCATAGCTATTGATAATGCAATGTCATAGTTTGCCTAATTCAGCATTTATTTCTAACCTATGCAAAGATCCTTGCTCCATATTCGTCGTTTATGCACATTGTACAAGCAAATGGATAATAAACTGAAGCAAGAAAAGCAGGTACACTAACCTTGTACTTAGACTGTGGATTACCAAGCCGGTCCATCAAGCGCCTCATACGACCCAAGTCAAACCCATCACTTGAATCAGTACCGGCATT
Organism: Silene coronaria; assembly: GCA_028566215.1. Classification (NCBI taxonomy): domain Eukaryota; kingdom Viridiplantae; phylum Streptophyta; class Magnoliopsida; order Caryophyllales; family Caryophyllaceae; genus Silene; species Silene coronaria. Next base: position 1,517 of record JAOWBH010127047.1, on the reverse strand, counting down.
TTCAGGTACTCCAGATTTCTCATAATTCTTCAGATTATCCAAGTAATCTACCACCTCCTTCGTCTGCTGACATTCAGACAAGGCACACAACATTCTAATGCACCCCAATTTTCGTCCTGGCGATTTCACATACCGATGAGCGTAATTCAACACCTCCATTAGCAATTGTTCATCACTCCACACATTGAAATCACCCAAATAATGTCTACACAGTATGTACAATGGTAATGTTACACTTCATCAACATGAACTATCTCATCCACTGAAAATGAATACTCCCTCCGTCCCCCGGTCATTTGTTGTCCTATTCTATTTTGGGGTGTCTCGGTCAATTGTCGTCCTTTCTATTTTAGGATTGCATTTGATAAGCAATTTGATCTTTCACACCCAATTTGCTCCACTTGTCATCTTATAATTGACCAGGACAAAGGGAGTACATTACAGTGGAACAACCAGGGCCAGATTTTTGGAGTATAATTTGCTAACTAAATATCCTCATTTGAGTATTATCTATTGAAAAATTAAGTTTTTCTATTACATAGGGCGTCAAAGACGGTCTTTTGGAACCGTCCTCTCAAATTTATCAGACGGCCCTGGAAACATCCAGTAGCGTAACCAGGATTTATACTCGGAAATTTTCAGGGGTGAACTATTAATGGATTAAGGTAAACTAGAAAAATCAGAAAATTCTCAATTGCTCGGGCGACCGTTTTTGCTAGCCCCGAGTTCCGCCACTCGTAACATCACTGATTAGAGTACATATTAAATGGATTTCTACATTCTTACTAAGAACATCAAAAATTTAATCATTTAAATATGAAACAATTTATCAAATGGATTAAGGTAAATAAAATTGCAATTGAATTATTTATACCTGATGTTTTCAGTGGTTGGAAGAATGCGTAGCTAAAAAGGTGTATTTGAATCTCTTATGATCTCTCTAATGCAAACTGGAATTGAGGGTAAAGATTAATTCTTTGAGCATATTCTTGAGCTTTTGCAAAAGTTTAATTGCTTTTTCGCGAAAACGATAAACGATCCCCTTTTAACTTAGACGTGGGTAACCTTGATTTTGCTCTAATGTGAATTCATGTCCTTTTTAGAGGGTGATTTAGTTTATATTCAATAAAGTACAATGTATGGATTTGAAATAAATTAGTTTTAAATCCGTGTAAATTGCACGGGTTTATTGTTTAGAGTTGTGTATTAGATTATGTAAATTGAGAGGATTCCCCTTTAATTAAGTTTATATTTTAAAATTTTTTCAATGAATAATTTCAATTGACTTTAGCAAGTTTGTACTTATTGGAGGTATTTAAAATGTTGGAATAATAAAACTACATTTTATATAATCATATGTTAAAACATAACAAAAGGTAGACAAAATTGAGGGTAAAAAAACAGCAATAAATTTGTTGTTTACAATCATATGTAAATTGCACTATAATTCTCAAAAATTTAATTATACACTATGTTATTTGTTCTATTGGACATGTGTTTATCATTATCAGTTTATC
>JAOWBH010126936.1:0-13814 GCA_028566215.1 Silene coronaria | reverse complement strand
AGTGTAACTTTAGTCCCTTCAAGTATAACTTTAGTCCTACAAGAGTGTAACTTTAGTATTTTTAAGGTCATTTTGTACGTAAAAATTTGAATTTATGTAATTTTAAGAAAATTTTATGTAATTTTAATACAAATTTATGTAACTTTAGTTTATGTTGGTATAACTCTAGTTCTTTAACCGTGTAATTTCAGTCCATATCTGTATAACTTCAGTTATTTACGGGTGTAACTTTAGTCAACATTGGTGTAACTTTAATCCATCAACGAGTGTAACTTTACTACATATCTGTAACTCTAATTCTTTTAACGTGTAACTTCTGTGCATATCTATGTAACTTTAGTTCTTTACGGGTGTAACTTTAGTCAAAATCGGTGTAACTTTAATCCCATCAACCATGAAACCAACAACGCTACCACCACCCCCACTAACCACCCAACCCATGACCACGACCGCCGTCCCATAACCACGAAAAAGTAGATCTAAAAAAAACGATCTGGAAAAAAAATTCACCCCCACTACTATCAACACCTCCACCACGACACCCCACCACACAACAACAACAACAACAACAACAACAACAACCACACCCACGACCCACTCCACGAATCCCCACCAGATCTGAAAAAAGAAAAAAAAAAAAAAAACAAGAAATAAAAATGGGAAGAAGAAGAGGCGGTAGCGTGTGCAGCAGGCGCCGCCTTGCAAGAGGGAAGGGTGGCTGGTGCGGCGACGAGACAAGGGAGGCGACGACATGAGCGTGGATGAGGAGATAAATGCTAAGCACCTCACATATTATTGTTATTAGATAAATTGTTTACATATAATATATAAACCATTGTTGTGTACGATACAACATGCCTTATACAATAATTACTCAAGACATTCTCGCATAGTTACATGAGTACTTAAAGTATGTCCCAGTTATTTCATCGGATCGATCAACTAAAACACATGGTCTCCCTTCGTCTTAACTCTTAAGTTGTAAAACATGTCAAATACTACCCTATAGGCCTATATATGTAGATGAATGGGAGTTTGCCATTTTCTAAGTCTGTATATGTAGATATAAAACGGGTCACATACCACATATAAGCTTATAATCCTTTTAATCTTGTTCATCTATGGTTTAAGACAAATACGTCGGCCCATCTTAATTAAATAAGAATTTATGTCTCAAAACCCTGAAAACCCTGAAAATGGAATACAAAATCAAACCCCAAAATCCAACATCTGATTTTCTATTCACTAAAAACCCCTACTAGAGAGAGTACTACCGTGTACCTGTTCAATGTTGTCGTTCAACACCACTTCTTCCTTATTTCTAAACCCTTAATTTTCCACCTTTTCTCATTTTTATTTTTCTCAACTAACTAATTTCCCTTTCAATTTCGGTGCGGTAAACCCATTATTTGAGCTTTCTATCATATGTTATTTACCCTAAATTAGTTTAAAGGTACACTCTTTTATGCATTTTTCACTTCACTTCTTAGATTAGCTTATGTTTTTAACTTCTGGGTTTCATTTAATTCATGGGTTTTTATTTGTTAGATCTTATTGGTAATTGAAGCTAGGAGTATTTGTCTGGTGTAGTAGCGGAACCAGGATTTGAATATCAACAACGGGGTATACTAGTAATATCATAAGCTTAAAATAGGAGGAAAAAAATGAGAGATTTTTAACTAAAATTTCAAAATTTTGGTTGTCGAGCGGAGGCTAGCGTCCCTGCTAGCCTCGGTTAGTCCGACGACTGGTTGGGTGCATGCTAGAGGATATTCAATTTGCAAAGTTGGGTACTTTTAATAACTAGTTTCGTTGAGTTTCATGCATATTTTAAAGCATGTTTTAGCTTAAATTATGACTTGTTAATGAAAATTTATTGAGTCATATTTAGTTCAAGTTATGTGCTGTGAAACTAAGTCAGTTGGGAATGATGCGGTCTATATTAATGGCATAGCAAGTAGGCTGGTAGTTAGATAGAACCAGAGAAGGTGACGCTCTTTATCTTTCTCATTCTGTAAATAATTTCCATTTTCTTTGAGTTATAGATGATTGTATGAGTTAGTTCAAACGCGAGCATTTAGGTAAACTTCCAATTTCGTATCAGTAAACAAAGAACTCTTGTTTATATTTGAATGGCTTTAATCCTGTAGTTTGTTTCTAGATTATGATCGAATAAAGCAAATGGCTCACCTAACTGTGTGCGCTCCTTTGAATTGAGAACTATGTGAAGTAGCAATTATTTGATGCAACTCTCGCAACAATATGAGTATGGGTCATCAGAAACAGTTCACCTTGTGCTGTTAACAGTTCTCTCCTTACCGGCTTACCCTGCTTTTTGTGGGAGCCCTCAAGGCATTGTGATTTGTAGTAATGTCTTTGTTGTTTAATGTTTTGTTTCTTTATCCGCTGATGCTGATAATTTTGTTGATGCTATTATGTTTGACAGGATAGATTAGCATCTATTGGTTTGGTGGGAGGTAAGGGGAGAGTGATATTTTTGGTGTGCTAGACATCTTGCTGAGCTGCAGTAGGCAAAGAAGTAGATATAATATTAAGCTCTCTACGTTATCTTGTAAATGTGGTTGGTGCTGGGAACTGCGAGAGAATAAGTTATTGTACATTGAAGAGCATAAGTTGTGGAAAATGATTGCGTACTCGTAACTTTGTGCTTGAAGACGGTAGTGTTGGGATTTCGTACTGCTGACCATGCTTTTTAGTCTTTTGTGGTAATAGTATGATGATTGAGAACCATGGGGGATCTCCAGGAAACTAATGTGGCTGGGAGTGAAGAGCCTATGGAGTTTGGGGGATCTGAGGCTACGAAACTGGCTGAAGTTCTTCAGAATCACAAACAATGTATTGACAATTCTCTCCAACAAAAAATCGGAACTGAGAAGCTAAGTTGCAGAGAATTCAAGGGTGTAGACCAAAATTCTGTTAGACTTGGTCCTTGTTTTAAGCCTGACAAGGCCAAAGAAGTGCTTGACTCTCTTAAGGAATGTTTCCCAGCTAATTTTTCCAAGCCACCCTTTCTAAATGAACCAGAGAAGCTAGTTTGCCATTGGGTAAGAACTTCAAACAAGCCAACCAATGGTTGGACATGTTCGATTGACACTCGACCATGGTTTGATCGACTTTCGAGCAGGCATGATTGTTGGAAAAAACTTCGTATTTATGAGTTTCTTAGGCTCTCAACATACCCCCGTTTCCCGTTTTACGATGCTTTAACCGCAGGACTAATGTGCTGTTGGAACCCGTGTCTCAATGTATTCACCACCGGTCAAGGTTTCAGAACCATCACCCTCGAAGACATAGCTTTTATTACCGGCCTCTCACCCAGTGGCATAGACCTACCAACCCAAACCTTAATTGAGGGAGCACTTGACATGGAGAAAATTCACCCATGGAAGACCAAATCAAACATGCCCTTTAGCCCCATTGCAGAATACTATAACCCTTCCAGGAATAAGTCCCTGACGGCCGATATATCCAGGAAAGAAGAGGTATTATTTATCAATTTTTCCATTTGTAAGATGATGATGTTTCCTTCATGCAATGTCAATAAGACATTCTTGAAGCTAGCGGCTAACATTGAAGCTTCTGGGTCAAACATAAGTAAAGCTGAGCCCTTGTGTCTGGCTCCTCTTTTTCTGGGTCAAGTGTATCGGTGCCTTTATCGACTACGGACCCAAGAGAAGCTTTATACAGCTGGTGGCCCTGTCTGGATCATATCTTTATGGGGCCTCTTTTACTTCCCATTCCTAGCTAAAGAGAAAGGTCATTCGAGACTAGATTATGAGGAGCTAGAAGCTGAGTTTGACAAACCAACTGCTGTACCTGTTAATGAATGCTGCTGCTATGGAGAGGTGGCCATCCATTCTGTTTCTCCAGTGGTGCATTTATCATTTGAAGAAGTATTGAGAGGGCTTCTTTCTTCCCGTGAGCTTAGTCAATCGGATTGGCATCCATTTTCTCGCAATGACAAAACAGGTATCCCTGTAGATGATGGTGTTTGTTTCCTGCTATTTGCCTATTTTAATTTACTTTAATCCTTTTCTTATTATCATTCCTAATATTCTAAATTGTCCTTTCTTTTAATTTCTTTAAGCTCCCTCATTTCTACTATAATCTTCTTGAGTTTTTTGTTCCTTGAAACATAATTTTGTGAAAGTTCTCTTGATAACAAATGTGTATATTTTGTACGCCCTGTTCATTTCATTCCCATATGTTTGTTCAATATATGTGAGGAGTATTTTAATCAAACATATGGAAGTGAAATGAATAAAGGAAGTACTATAATACAATTTTTTATATTGTGCAATAGATCTTAAGTTTCAGATTTCGGCCGTGAAATATCAAAACACGAAGATTTTGGTGGAGAAGACGGAGTACCTGTTTTGAATTTTTCTTTAATTCGATTTCCTTATTTTCTGAAAACGTAAAGTTTTCCTTTTATGCAAGGACTTTCTTAGTTCTGCTTGTACTTTGTTTCCAGTTCTCAGCTTTGTTCGCACTATAATGCGTTTTCCTTCGCTTCTCTTTACTTTTATATTAATCACATGTCATTTATAGTTTCAAATAATGATACGTGTTAGCGGACTCCAACCAGTTTGGGATTAATACTGGTTGTTGTTAATGATGGCAAAACAGGTATCCCATTATATCTACATGATGCAAAGGGCTCACTTGTAGAAGATACAACAGGAAAATGGATGAGTAAAGCTGCTCCACTTTGGCTTCTTGACTTTTCCTGCATGGGTTTTCGAGAAGGGGATCAACTACATTGGTTCTCTGTGTTGCAACCTCGGGATCTAATGTGCGTTGAACCGAAGGGTATTGGTGTAGAAGCCTATAATCCCAACCTTGTAGCCCGTCAATTTGGAATGACTCAGGGTTTAGGTATCCCCTATTACAAGACCTTAAATCGTCCATGGGGAACCCGGCCCAATATTCTGGACACAGCCCCAAAATCAGGAGATAACAGAAGCATCTTTGCTGAAACATGGCTCAAATCTATCAGCAATGATGCGCTAAGCTCGAGTCAGATCAGCCCATGGTTTAGACGGGCTGCCGTGGATTCTGGTTATGAGTTGTGGTGGACTGATTACCTTAAGAGGTGTGAAGTTTTATGGCGTGATGCCATTGTCACTCTTGTCCAACACGTCGAAGGTCGTACTCAAATTGATCGTACTTTATCTACTACTCAAGCTTCTTCGGACCCAAGTAATCTCTTGTTACTCCTCTTGTCGGCTTTCTTTGAAATTGTCAAATGTTTTAACCATTCTTTGCTCTGGATTGTTATATTCAAAAGGTACAGGAGCTCTAACTACTATAGTTTCAAGTCAATCAAACGCTTTGAGCAAGGTATGTTCTCCTTCTCCAAATCAAATTTTCTACTTGGGCTTTTAGGTTATTCACGTCTAAACTTCCTACTTAAAAATCTTTTCTTCTTTGCATTTTCCACACATTGTTAAGCTCCTTCAATTTTTTGTGGTAATTGTAATTTGTGACCCAACATCCTTGCTCAGCTTGCATTATCCGCACCATTATTAAGCTCCTTAATTCTTGTACACAAAGAGACATTAAGTTCAAAATTTGCACGAAGGGAGTATATGATAACTTCCCTTGTGCGTTATTCTTTTCCTATGCTTTAAACAGACTTTTATTATGCGTCCCTTTTTAGATCGAAAGTTCTACTGAAACTACTCCTGAGACAAGGGGACAAAAAAGAAAGACTGAAAAAGATGCAAGTACTTCTACATCAAAAAAAGCTGTTATTGAAGAGGCCAGTGAACCTGATGATGCCATTGTCACTCTTATGAAACGTGTCCAACGTCGAATAGACCGTACTTTATCTACTACTCAAGTTTCTCCAACCCCAAGTAATTTCTTCATACTCTGCTTCGTTGAGTTCTCTTTTAACTCTAACTTGCTTAACCATTCTTTACTCTGTATTGTTTGTTAGATAGTAAAAGTACAGGTGGTCAAACCCCTATAGTTGCCGCTCTTTCACTAGCTTTGAGTCAGGTATCTAGATGGAGTTTTCCAACTGGCATTTTTTTCCCTCTCTATGTTTTTTAGAGTTACATAATTTTTATATTGCATTCCTTTTTAGATAAAACATTCTGCTCAAAAGCCTCATGTAGTGAATGGACAAAAGACCCTGATGGGAAAAACCTCTCCTCCTGCTACTTCATCATCATTAGAAAAGGGTACTACTGAGGACGCTGAGGATTCTGATGATGACATCCCTCTCAGTTCTTTAAGGAGGCGTACCCTTCATCTAAATTCCTTAGTTAATGGGAATATTCAGAGAAACACAAACATTGAGATGAACCCAACGCCTGAAAATTTTCAGGCCGATGTTCCTGATGATCGTTTAAACAGTCACAAGAAAAGAGTTGAGTTAGAGGGAGCGGCGACCCATGACAATCAACAAGATATTTTCCAAACTGGCCCCGATTTTCCAGAAAACCTTGGAACAATAACATCTGAAGAGGCTGTGGTTGAAGTTGTGGATCCTGAGCCTGAGGATTCTCTTGAGCCACCTCATGAGATGGTTCGAGGAATGGGATCGCCCTGTCTCAATGATGCATTTTCTACCCCCTCAGTGGATTTAAGTACGGTCTGCTGTTCTTTTATTCTTGTTCGTATTTCTTACTGCAGTCTTAAAGAGAGTAGGTTGCCGCCGGATGGTAGTGAGTTTCTTTAGGAGTATACTCGCATCTATAATCTATAATTATATTATTTTATTAAATCCCTCTTATCTAAGTAAAAAATATATTTGCAGAGTCTGGTGGTATCAACTTCAGTATCACTGGTTGACACATCTGCATTTTCCGCCTAGTATATAATGGTCTTAAACTTTCATGTTTTAGATTCCGAGTGTCTGGATCTGGCAGTTGTCAATCCTTCATGTAGCTCATTTCTTCGAGGAGTTACTGCATCAGTCAAGGGGGAGGCAATGGAAGAAGAGTTTGGTGGACGGGACCCTGTTACTCCCGAGGAGATGTCTCGAGCCCTTGCCGTTGACGAATCACCCAGACCTGTCACTTCTTTGTGCCCTTGGAGCCTAGAAGGTAGCGGTTTCATATTTTAGAAAATGCTTTATCTTTCTTCATTATCAATAACCTAGTGCTTATTAAGAGGCTCCCACCCTTGTACTCATTCGTGACAGAGTCCCTGTGTCAAAGACATAGTCATGTCGAGCTGGACGCTTGAATATGGACCTTTTGGCACACCCTGAGTTTGAGTAATATAGTTGGATGTACACTGCCTTGCCTTGCAATAACATAGATACTATTGTTAATAGTAGTCAGTCAGTCAAATGATTTTTCAACTTGATGCTAATGAGCAGCGTTTTTCTTTCTTGTTAATAGTAGTCAGTCAGTCAAATCAAGTCTCGACATAATTTTTGTTACGGGTCATTTAAAAGCAGCCTCTGTGTGTACAATTGTACATGGAGAAAGGGTAAGGGTAAGAGTAAGGTGAGGGTTAGGCTGATTACCTCCAACCTCCCTTAGAGCTTTGACTCTTTGAGGTATTGGTATGCTGTATGCTAACATTGAATAACTCTTCTTATTCCGATTCCGTAGGGGTTTCCTACACCCATGACAAGGCGCTTGCCGAGGTTAACTCAGTTGTGATGCTCATTGAGGACACCCTTCACCCTCTCCCCAATCCATCAGCATTTGATGCTGAGAAGTTAAAGGCGGAGGAGATCGTAGGTATATTGCAGAGCAATGTGAAGGACTTCCAAACGTGTGCTAGCCTAGCTGATCAGATCCACAGACTTCTAATGGTAGCCCCACCTCAATTTCAGCCCATTTTGGGGCACTATCAGACGAGTTTCTTGTCGCTCCGAGATCAGCTCAGAAATATCCAAGAACAGGAAGATATCATGACATATAACGCCGACTCCCTTAATGAGTTGAGTACAGTAGCGAAAGATCTTCGAGACCGCCTCGAGACTAGTCAAAGTCGGATTGACCAACTTCGAGCACAGTGCTGCCAGTATGACAAGGAGATTGACGAACTTGAGGCCAAACTTCTTATCCTGAAGCAACTACGGGAAAGTAAACTTGAAGAGCTGTCGATCGAAGAACATAAATTTGGTGAGTTTTCCTCGACTTTGTCCGACACCATTCCTAACCTTCAAAAGGTTGCTCAAACCATGGTGTCTGCTCACCAAACCAAGGCCCAATGGGAATGTACCCTGAAAACTATAAAGGACAATGTCCGTAGTTTTATCGGGCTCTTGAAAACCATGTAACCTTGATATTTAACCTATCGTAGTCCTGTATCTCAGCTTTGTTGTTTAGTAGTCATGTAATTTAGTGTTTGTACTAAGCGTAGAGAATTTTTACATTGTATTGAACACTTGGCCACATTCGCTTGCAAATGCTAGTTTGATGTAAGAATCCAACTTGAAACCGTGATTTGGGTTCCTGTAATCTCTCTCAAATGATGTTTGAATCAACCCAAGTGAAATTGTGTTGCTAAAATTTAATCTACTATTGTACTAAGTATTATCTTGGATGAATCGGGTGGTCATTTATTTGGTTTGGCTTTGTAGGACATTTGTTGCTTAGCTTAGTAAAACTCGGTAATGAAATGATGCTGACAAAAATCACCAAGTTCACAGTTTGATGCTGTACTTATTTGCAAGAGTGCAGTCAATGCTTCATCTGATGCAGGAGGCTAACAATCGGAAACATCAAAATAGACGTAGACTAACCCAAACACTCGATTAGGACCTTGTATAATTGTACGTCTTAAGTGGCATCCTCTTACAATCTTTCAGCAACGGTTAAAGTTTCAAATCTAAACAATAAGCCTTCCTTGAAAACGAAATACGCAAAACTTTAACAACTAAACCTTTACTTCTTAATCTTAACCATCAAACTTAAATACAGAATGCAATTTAATACCTAAACTTGTCTTTTATTAACAAGAATTTTTGTTTTTTTTTTGTTTAAATGAGCACACTATGTCACCGGTGAGAATCGAACCCCTAATTTCATGGTTGGGATAAGAATATTATATACTTCGGTAGTTTTGTACAAGTCGCTGGCCTAAAAGTACCGTGTTTGATGAAGCAACTGTCTTATATTAGAATTTGAGATACTCCGTATTTGGAAGGGCTAATAGCCTAGTGTAGGACATAAATTTAAGATAAATCATAATATCACTAGAAAAATGTACTCTACCACGGTAAAATACACTTTAAATACAAATAGAAGAATAAGGCATCGTTTGGTTGACCTTTAAATTTAAATTCCATGGGAATATCAGATAATTCTGATTCACGGGAATTAAATTCCCTCGTGAAATTGACGTGAATTACACGAAGACGTTTGGCTGCCTAAAATCCAACTACGCACAAGTTTTAAACTATCTAGGTGGACTACGTAATCCAACTCATTCTTACAAATCATTGAATATAACAAAATTGCTAAAGACTGCCTTATATTACTCATCCCGACCCTAATATTCATTTCACTTGCCAACTTTGCCATTCTCTCTCTACAATATATTTCTAACATTATTTTGTATCGATTAACCGAAAATGATGTCGGTAACTTAAATTAGATATGAATTATCGATGAATTAACAAAAAATGGAATTAATTATCGAAAATGGTATTAATTATCAAAATGATGTCGGTAACTTAAAAAATGGCCGTTTACAGTTTTTTCGTTTCTAATCGTCATTTTATTTCTAACTTACCAAGGAGCCTTTAGCAAGACATTCCCTAGTAAATAAGGGCATTACCATCTCAGTTGCCCGAGGTATTACATATCAAAAGAGACCATAACGAAATATGTAACAAAACCGAAATACAATTCCAAACCAAAAGTATGATAAAGAATAACAACTGTCTAAGACTCAGCAGAAGCTAAAATAAGTGACAACGCCAGGTGAAACCACCATCCTCGCTTGCGGCTATGCTCAATCATGTTCACCTCCTAAGTTCATTACTCATCATTCGCCGGCAATATCGAATGAATCATAACAAAACATAACAAAAGAAACAACACAAATAACACCACAAGGTCAGTTTACTATTCATCACAATCCAACATCACAAAGTAAATCACAAAATAATCAAGCTAATCTCAATCATCCCCAAACTCTGAGAACCAGTGTCCGAACCGCAGCTCGGACACGACTACTCACCGCAGCGAGTAGCCCTACCGGGTTACCCATTCCAACAAGTAATCCACCCATGCCGGTAGGAGACCGCAGCCTAGCCACCAAAATTCCCGCTCATCGCAACGAGCGAACCTTGATCATTAATGTGCACATCCCCATTGTGGCGGGAGCCACAAGAGGCGATACATGGGAGTGAAGACCATCTCCCGAAAATGACTTCACAATCAATCTCAACAACAATGTCAACATCATAATCATATCACAACATAATAATGCACAATACATCTCATAAAGACACATAGAAACTGAGCATGTATAATACCCGGTATTATTAAGATGGTTTAAGGAGTCGTTTAGGATTATTGAGTTGACTGTTAGGACTGATTAGAGCCTTAACGGTCACATAAAGAAGTAGAATGTTGGACTGAGTGTGGTTGTAGTCGACCGAGTAGAGTGCATTCGGCCGAGTACAAGGAGTACTCGACTGAGTGGAGTGCACTCGGTCGAGTGGTTTGGACACTCGACCGAGTAGAGTGCACTCGGTCGAGTGAGCCTGTTTAGCGTCGTCTTTAATAGAGTCGAGATCTTCATTTTCTTAACCCTAAATCATTTCTAACATCTCTCTAAAACCTCCAAACACTCTCCCCTCTCTATAAAATCCTTCTAAACCTTCCTCCTTGGATTCTAAGCAAATATTTAAAGATTATTCATCCTCTCTTTCTTCCTTTCATCTTGTAAGTTTAGATCTATCCTTGTTAGCAACCCTAACTTTTGGGGGGTTTTTATTTAGTTTGTTAATTAATGATTTTAATTAGTTTATTGGGTAATTAATGAGTAATAATAAGGATTTTACTTAGTATTATAGTATATGATGTATTATGATAGTTATTATGTGATTATTGTAAGATGAGACGGTTTATTGAGACGAAATCTTGTTGTTTTAGATTTGCTATTGGAGTATCCTAAAAGGTAGGTTAATCCTACTTGGTTTCAATAATATATATGGATGTTATATGTATTGGCGTTTATGTTATAATTAGTCTCACATGATTATGGTAGATGCATTATAATATGCTTAGTAGTAATTGCATCATAAAAATGGGTAATTGTGATGGTTGGGTGCATGATAAGTAGTACTTTGGTAGCATTTTACCCATATTTATATCTTTATTTCGATTTGATTTTGTGTGCTTTAACTGCGAAATAGCTCATTTATTTGTTTAATTATTAACTAGTTTTTATACCCGTGCAAACGCACGAGCTCACTATGTCCGGACCTTTTGGATATTGTTTATGTTGGAGCTTGGATATAGAAAAATCGGAAAATGTTATCGTCGTATGTAGAAGACCTTTTGGATATTGTTTATGTTGGAGCTTGGATATAGAAAAATCGGAAAATGTTATCGTCGTATGTAGAAGAGACAATCGTCCATAAACTCGATATAAATGGCTTCATCTAGTGAAGGATCTTCCACAACTTTGAAAAACAGTTGTGATTTAGATACACTCTCAATTAAATTTACACTGTCTACTTTAACAAACCTGTGCAGCAAACCCATTAGCAGCAACCCGGGCCCAAGACCTTATCCGGCAAACCCATCATAGTCGAACCAAAGAAGAGATTAAGACTCATCGAGGCATGGGTGTTGTGCTGATTCGCTGAATATAGATTGGAGATCAATTATAGTATATAATAATATTAAGTAGCTTATTTACAAGAGTAACTAATACACTATACAGTACTACAATGTGCTAATAAGATGTGTAGGTGTGTTGTGTGTACGTTCTACTACACAAATGACTGAAAGGTATTAGTCCAGGCTTCATTGTTACAAACTTAGAAGAACTTGCATCTTAAATCTATATTTTAGAAGACAACATCACATAAGACACACTTTGTCATAAAAAATATAGAAATTAAATATACAAAAAGAAGGCCTAATGAAAGATAAGCATGATTCTCGGAATTCGCTGATCTTGGAACAAAAAAGGAAAGACGAACACTTGAGATAAACTTCAGAATAATCACAACTCATTGAGTAAAACAAAAGAAGAAAGCAGTACTTGAATTGTTTGGAGTATATCATTGTATAGTTGTACACCAATTATTGTTTATGACCAATGTGCAATGCTCTTTATTTCTATGTTATTCAGTCATAGACTAAGGTAGTAGGCAATGTTGGTTTTCAGATTTCCAACCTATTGGTTTTCAGAATTCCAACACAAAAGAAGAGAGGACATCACATGTAGCTAAACTCATGGTGCATCACTGAAGACTTCAACGGAATCACATTTTAAAATTTAAAAAATACCAATTTCAGTCATCTTTGCAGGGTAGTAAACCTGTAAAATAGATAAAATTTGGATCCTTGAAAGGAAATGAAAAGAGATGCAAATGGAGATGATCCAAACGCATTAGAGTGCTAATTACAACCTTTATAAGCAATACACCTTTTCAATTACTTCATTTATTCAAAACACCGGTACTCGGACCAAAGAGGGGATGGTTCGATGACGAAACCATGGCACCATTTCAATCCGGAAACTGAAATTAAGCCTTACTATGGGAAATAGGATGCCAGTGGTTGGGCATTCACAGATGGCAACGAATAATATAGGAGACTCGAAGAGAAGGTGGTGTGACATGAGTGTAACGTCTTACATTAAATAAGTACTCGTAATTGATTACTTCAATTAAGAAAGAGGTTGAAGAAGATGAAGAGTGGGATGTTGAATCAAGCGTTCGGAAGAAGGATCGACAACATATGCCGTAATTGTATTTTTTTTTCCCTTTTCTTTGTTCAATGTTCAGAGTCGAGATTTACGGTCAGAGCTTCATTCACGTAAGGCTTTGTAATTTATATTGCCACGTAGACTTCTATGTTTTCTCTTTTTATATTATTTATAGATTACATAATTTTTGTAATGTTTTTCTGAGTTAAAATGTAATTTACACTCTTGTTTCGTCTTGTCGAAAGACAGAAAGCTTATCAAGAGAGTTTTTGTTAAGATCGCTCCGTTGACACTATCTATGTCATTATGTCAATTAGATAAAGGCATTCAAACTTCTTCCTTAGGATACAAGTTTTCACATAATATTTTTGTACCTAATTTATTTAATATTTTCTCATTCCTAATCATTTGTTTACTCTTAAATAAAATGTTATTTAAAAAAAAAAAAAAAAAATTGAGACGAATTTACGGAAGAGTAAGAAGCTCAAACTATTACTCCTGTGAGGTTATTATTCTTTGAAATGAGGCTGAAGAAAAGGGTCAACATCTCTTGTGCAACTAATTTCCAGTTTATAGACTATATCACTGGATATACAGTATTATTGTACATTCAAAGGTTATTTTAATCTTTCACAATTATTTTTATATATTAAATCTAAAACAAACTATGTAACCCCTCTATCTTTTCTCTCTAACTACTTCCATATTTGACTAATTGATCTCCATTTTCTTTCATTATGCAATAAACTAATCTTCTTCTCCCTTTAAATTATTCTAGTAACTACTATATTTCTCCTTCTTCAATCAAAATCAATAATAATTTAATTAATTTTTACCATCAATGGTAGGCGAAGCTTCGATGGCAGATCAAACATCAAAGGTATCATCATCAATGGAACATAAATCTTTAAAGGAGCATGAAATCA
>JAOWBH010126825.1:0-13816 GCA_028566215.1 Silene coronaria | reverse complement strand
AGGTGTGACCGAAAGGGATCAGTTGATCACCGCCGTCATACGACAATAACGTCTAACTCTAGTCAGCTGACCGTTATTGATTTACGTTAATCAACTGATGTGGAGTATCAAATATGCTAATTATCCCAAGCATATTCCTTGATGAGATTTATTACGTAAATGCACTATTGTGGAGGACACCAGCCCCAACACTTCTTACATTTGGTACATTACCTTAAGTGTAAGGATGCGCTAATTTTTCTTCCCAATGAGTTACTTTGCACAATCCATATGCTTGTAGTCTTATAGATACCATCAACCTTTTTCCAGACCCGGTAAAATAAGAACAATAATGTTAGCTTTCAGGTCTTTTGTCCATAAGATAGACATGATTAATCCATGTTCTTTTATGACCAACTTCTCATTGCATCTATTGTTTTAGCCAATAATGTATGAGACGGTCTCATACTATGAGACAGTTCCATTATATAAAAAGACAAATTATTAATTAACATCAAATGAATAACTTTCTTAAAATAAATACGGATCGTCTCATGACGTGAGACCGTCTTATTCTATAATTCTTGTGTTTTTGACTTCTAAGATCTACGTAGTGCATAGTCATTATTTACTCATGTTTTTTATTCTAAGATCTACGTAGTGCATAGTCATTATTTACTCATTTGTTTCGGAAAATCTCGAATACAAGGTTGAGGCCTCTTTGCACGTTAAAGTATTCAAGAAGGGGATATGGTAAACTACTGTTTAAATCATGAAATTTTCTCTTGTTTGCTCTGTTACTTTTGTTTTAAGTCTGTTGTTCGACCATAATCTCAGGTGATCTTTAAAAATAGTTGATTGATTTAAGAAATAAGCAACTTTCCCCATTGCTTTATGTTCGAATGGCACAATATTTGAATTAAATTTGTTATGTGTCCTATAGTAATTATTATCATACTTGAAAGGGAAAGAATCAGAAGAATTATAATTTGCAGATGGTGATAAGTTATATGGTATTTGTTTTCAGGTCCTTGAATATCGTGGAGAGCATGTGAGGCACAGTGTTGCAGGTTTAAGAGAGGCACAGTATCGCCGAGAAGGAAAAGATTGTTATGTAAGTAAAAAGTTACACAGCTCTTTTTCTCTTATTTCATTGCACCTCTTGAAAAGACCACAAGTAGTATATATTGCTGGTGGTGCTGTATGAACTACTAAATCTGTGCAGATGGCAATTAGTTGTCAGCTGTCAGAGCCATCCCATAATATGCTTTAGTTGGAGTATTGAAGTATCCCTGGTGACCAAAAATAGTCGCTAAGCTTTGCGTGTTTCTTGTTTGAAGTGGTAGTTGGTCGATAAAATTCCAATTCAAATTTCATTTTAGTTCATCTTGAAACACCCTCTTTGTGTTTGCCATAAAGTTTAGGTTGTGTACAGACCAAGTCCCTTTCCCACGTCTCGCCATGGTCTGGAGCCTTTTTAGTTACAGGGGTGATGATACTCTAGCCCTCCAGAGACCTTTTTATGTGATCTTGGCTATCTGCTTGGCGCTTGCCTCTTGGAAATGTCAAGTGAGTTTCAAAGAGCAAGACACAAGGCTTTCGAATTGTGATGGTGTTCGTGGACTTTGTTCTCTTTTATACTTTGTTGACAGCTTTGTAGTGAGATTAGGATACAAATGTATCATGCTTATTGTCTTTGTGCTATGACTGCTACCATCTTCTGTTGGGAGATTGTTTTTTATATTGATTCTTAATTCATATACTTTCTTCTTTTTGTTTGGTTTTTGCTTTTGCAGCTATTTAAGATCAGCGAGAACGTAGTAATTGAAGCCACCAACAAGGGAAACATTGCTCATTTAATCAACTACTCTATAAGTTATAATTCATGTTTGTCACATTATTTATTTGTGTGCTTGTCACATTATTTATTTGTTTGTTTGCTTGAGTTAGATATTTCTGATGTTTGTTTTGCTTTGTCAGCAACCACTTAAAATCTTGATCAGACTTAAACATGTTCCATTATAGTTTATAGGGATATGAAATCTGCGATGATTTATAGATTAGGGTTTGTAAGCTTTCTAACCGTAGGAGTGAGGATTTAGTATTTTGTATTTTTTAAAATTTTTATTGAAGTCCACATGAATGGCTCATTAATGCATAGTTTAATTTATTTGCTTGTGCAATGGCATGTGGATCATAGGTAGACGTGTTTACTTAGTTGTTGGGATTACTTGGTTGTGTCCTCTATGCAAAACGTTCAACTCAGTTTTTTGCGAGTCAAGATCCTCTCCATTTCCTAAAAAGAAATGGAGACACAAGTTCCCTTTAACGGTGCTGATTGCATCTTGACAATATCAAATGATTGCACATTTATGCATAGAAATAAAGGGTTAATAGTGTGTAAAGGGGAATATTATTAAGGGTTATTTAATAAGAATACTCTATATTATGAGGTTGCTTCTCAAAATACTGCAAACTATATTTTAACTACCAATAGTACCAACCTTCACCACTCTTCGCTTATATTAAAATATGTGGAAGGGCTACTTGCTAAGCAGGTAAAAATGTTATAATCCCTCCTTTAACACCTTTTTTTCCCTCTCTTTATTTTCCTCATCGTCGTCGTCGTCCATCCTCTCTTCTCTCCTTTCACAAACAAAAAAAAAATCATCATCTCTTTTTATTTTTCTTCAAATAACAAACTGTAGAAATCAATCAAAAATCAAAAATCAAAAATCCCTTTAATTGAACTTTCATATTTATTCTTTTCATCCCCAATTGTTATATCAGTAATTTTTCAATCAAAGTAGTAAACTGGGTTTTCGGACAGCTTTTGTCTAATTAATTTAGGGAAAGTTAAACTACTGATTTTTTCAATTTAGGAGATGCAAAGGGTTATGTATGTGAGCATCAATGGAGATTTGGTGAAGTGGGAGGGGTGCCAGTTGAAGTAAATTCAGGAGAAACTTGATTGGGCCTGTTGTGTAGGTCTCTATGTATGGTCGCTAGAATATAGATGGTTTTATTTTGAGAGCAAATGTTGCTCTATGCCAATTAATTTCTTAGATAATAATCCGAGTTTGTTCTTTGAACAGTAATTTGCTACATGTTCGTGATGTGCAATGGTTACAGCCTTACAGGAATATAAGAGTAGGTGTGGGTTGCAAGTTTTGAACTCAATTCCTAATTAATTGCACAAATTGTATTTTAGTTGGCTGTTGTTTTATGATGCTATTTGGTTAGTGTGGTTATACTAATAGCACAAAATCTCATTTGTGACGGAAGGTATTCGTCACAACCGTTTTCTCTCACAAAATACTCATTTAGGGGTGAGTGAGAAGCACATGGGGTGCCTCACCTTGTCCCTTCTCTCCCTTTTGTGAGAGGTCACAAGCAAGACTTGTTGTACTAATAGTTGTGTAATGTATGGTGATTTTGTTCTTTAATGAAAGTTAATATTTTACCAA
The DNA here is from genome assembly GCA_028566215.1 of Silene coronaria. NCBI lineage: Eukaryota > Viridiplantae > Streptophyta > Magnoliopsida > Caryophyllales > Caryophyllaceae > Silene > Silene coronaria. The sequence continues at coordinate 10,370 of JAOWBH010126825.1, read as the reverse complement.
AAGAGATAAAAGAGAAAAATTTACAAAAAAAAAAAAAAAAATTGCAGGAAAATGAGGAAGATGAAACGGGTTAAAAGGGATGAAGGTAGGCCAGTTCTAGAAATTACCTGTTACAACAAGTTAACAAAACAGCTATTCTATTTACGGAGGATGGGTGTAAAAGTTGATACTATTGGTAGTTAAAATCGAGTTTGGAGTATTTTGAGAAGCACTGTCATAGTTTAGAGTATTCTTATTAAATAACCCTTTATAATTTACTCTAATTTGTTATCTTGAAGTTGAAGAAAAAGGAGGAACAATTTGAAAATTAGGGTTCATACAAAAAGTGATAGAAGTGATCACGATGTACGTCAATTCCTCAGAATCGTAGTTCATACAATCTTCGACCTCGTTCCAAGACTGTGATTCCAGTAAAATCTCGGTAATTTCCAATTTTCCCCAATTCAATCAAATCATTTTTATTTCATTTTTTTCTACTGTTTTTTTCCCTAATTTTATCCTCAGTTAATGAATTAATCTTGTATTATTATCACTACATGCGTTTGTCATCTCAATTTTACGGAATTGATTACTTGGCTGTTTGAATTATCAAATAGAAGCTTTTACTCGATTTGTTATTTGCGGTGAAATGTCGGGACTGAATTTCATTTGGGATGGTGATGGTGATGATTATGGTAGCTAAGGAAGAAGGCTAAGGGTAAAGTTCCGGTGTTTTGTCAATTTTTTCCGACGAGAATTTGACTGAAAAATAGCACCTAGAGCTTGATTGCACACAAACGAAAACATTTGGAGTTAATTTGCACTTGTTGAAATGTTTGTGGTCGATTTGCACATAATTGCAAACGTTTGGGTTGTATTTGCCACTTACCCCATATGATATGTGTACTTGAAACAATTTACTCGCTGTTGTAGATCGTCATGCTGGTGGAATTCTGCTATCTAAATTGATTTTCAGACTACAAATTTTAAGGAAATTTTAAGGAGCTAGGGCTGGAGGTTCTTTTGGTGTTTTTCTTCTGCAAATTGGTGTCTCTCTGTTAAAATTACTTAGTATGCTTACGAAAGTTAAAATATCTTACATTCATAAGCTTGTGTGCGAGTCAATGTGTGAGGATTTTGTTGGGTAGAATGAATACGTAAGCTTGTGCGCGCCCGCGTTTATGTGTGTGTCAAAGCGTGGTCAGATTATGATAAAATTGTAAACAAGTTACTCATAGATTGTCATGTTGGATTTATCATTTGTTGATTAGTGACGTTGCTTTTGAACTAGGATTAAGAAGAAGATTGCTAACGGGGAGATACTATCATTTGCAGAAACTGAATGTGCTGGGTACGATACTGAAGATATAAATATAAATTAAATTTTCATGTTGGATTTATCATTTGTTGATTAGTGACTTTGCTTTTGATAGGGTTAAGAAGAAGATTGCTGACGCAGAGAAACTATCATTCGATGAAACTGAAAGTCCTGGGTATGATACTGCATATATGAATAGGAATTAATCTAGTATAACTACTAGTACTAGTATTGTGATTCGGTTTTCTTATTCAATATTTCTGTGATAGGGAAAGGTTTCTAGTCATGAACAAACAAGAGCTTAAGAAATATATTCAGGACACATATGCTGCCAGAGGTGTTGTTTACAAACCTCCTACGCCTTTGTCAGACGAGGAACAAATTTGTATGCGTGAAAAAAATAATCTCAGATTGGCAGAAACAGGGTTATCTTACTTGAATGATCCAGCCAACGGGGTTAGTTCCCCTGCTCCGTCATTCTGCTCGTCAAACTGCATTTTAGCTTAATCTCTATTATTTGGTTTGTAGTTCCACTTACCCTTTGCCGTGTCAAAATAATTTCCAGGATGCCAAATATGAACTTGTGAATCCAATTGCTGGTCGTTTCTTTATATGTTGTAACCCAAGGCCGTGTGGCGTTACCCATTCCAACTTCGAGGCTAAGCTAAAAAATGATCCTAAGGCTGAAGTGCAACTGTTTTTCCTTGAAATCGTCGAAAAAGCCCCTGGTATAGGGAAGGTTACCTGTTGTTGTTCCTTGGGTAGGAGAGGCTCAAAGGCTGGTGAGCTTGCATATAGTCATGCCTCATTGTGTGATACTTGATCATCAGCTACTATGATCGCACATTTCTTATACTATGTTTTAAGTTGTTGTCATGCGGTAATGCGGTATCAATTCAAGTCATTTTTTCTTTGCTTGGCAAAAGAGACACCAAGTTAGCATAATTGAAGCATAATCTTCGTAATGTTGAGTGTTACTTCTGAAAGTATTTGAAAACATTTAAATCTTGTTTAATTTGTTTTGTTGCAGCGGCGACTGGGCTCCAGGGCTGCAGAGTTTGCTCCAAGATTAATCATCCTAAGAGAAAGCGTTTCATTACTCGTTGATTGCCTTTGGTCCATGATGTTGAGCTCAGCCTTGCAATCCCCAACTCACTCAAAAGGGACATCGGTTTCTGTAGTCGGCTATATTTATGTCGTTTTGTTACGTGTAATGAACTAATGATAATCTAACAACCTAATTACTGTTATACTTCAGTGAGATTTGCAGTATAGTGAAAACATAACATGACTCCGTTTTAGTGAGTCTTATTTGTGTAATTACATATTTAATTATTTCATTTTTAGTATCTTCAACCTAATATTAACTCTTGTTATCTCACTGTATCAAACCAAAAAAAAAAAAAAAAAAAACTCTTGTTATGCCTGGCTTTTCTATTAGTGTCTGCTTTTGTTATCCATTCCCTTTTGTTCATCTAATACTCCTTTAACGTGCAAGCTATTAAAACTTGTACCGATCAACTTGCTGTAATGGGCAAACCAATGGAACTCGAGGACATTAGTGCTAAAACTCTTTTGGCACTCAATTATGTTACCTTCAAACCGCTTGTTGATGTTATTCATGCTAGAGATGAGACTATTAGTTTCGATGATCTTCATGAAAAGCTTATAAACTTTGAACTTAACCTTAAAGACCACACCTACCGTCCCACCACATATCGCGATCGAAAGCGTAGTACCAATACTTTAGCATCCAACTCCGGTTAAAACTCGTCAGACCACACCTAAGCTGCTAAATCCTATCTGGTTAGGGTTGGGTTTGTTTTTCCTTGGAAAATTCTTTCATGTCATTAAGACTTACTTCTAGAAGATACTCACAAATGCTTTATTTTATGCTTTTTTTTTTATAACAAAATGTAATTTCTTATCTTTCACTTGTTTTAAAATGCCAACCTACTTTTCTCGTCGATCAACAACCTACTTAAGCATTGAGAATTTGTGAAAATTCTCATTTAAGACGGACACTATTCGTCTTAAGTTTAAGACGGGTGAATTACATACAAAATCACCCACTTGTTGCCTACGAAATGTCTAAAGTTTTGTCATTATTATCACCATCTTGTAGTATTTGACCCGTCTTAAGCTTAAGACTCACTGGATAATTGTAGTCTGAGATTTATTTTCGTACGATCACTCTGTGCCCGGAGGCATTGTATTATCAAAATCCAACGGAATACATAAGTAGATAACAATAGGAAACAAATGACAAAATCTACTGAGGAATTTGTAAATTATATATTCCATATACAAGTAAAAAATATCGACAAATTCCGCATTACCGTATGTGAAAAAATAGTGAAAAAAAGAGGTATTTAAGAATACCTCATTTATTCATTTCAATCATCAACAACTCCAACAACAACAACCTCCACCAATACTCGAACCCGTAACCTGTTACACAGGCAAAGCTATGAGGCTTTTAACCAACAGGCTGCAGGGAGTGTTGGTGAGCTTTTGTTATAGCTCTTTTTATATGTACCTGTTCATCGTAAACAGTGGCAAGCAAACATTTTGTCTACATATTTCAATGACAGCGTGACTTATCGAAATGAGGTATAGACAAGATTCATAAGACAATAAAAGAGTTACGTGAGATACGGCTGGTGCCGGAAAACAGAATAAAGCTTGTCGGATTCTTAAGATAGGTAAGTGATTGACCAAAAAAAAAAGTTATGTGCAAACAAGAAAAAAAAAAAAAAAACATAATGTTCGTAGTTTTTTACAAAGACTCAGTTTGTGATGTGCTTATTATAAAACCGTTCATTTCGAAAACAATTTATCACGAGTGTTTGTGATTTCTAAAATGGAGGTGGGATCTTACTCTAACTCGCTAAATCATTTTCTCATATGACTGGTTTTAGATCTGGATGGGTTTGTGTCTTGGAAAATTCGTTCATGTTATAAAATTTATGGATATATTTATACAGTACAGCTACTTATTTAATCTTTTTTCTTATAAATATAAAATTTATTTATTTATAAAATTAAATCGAGTTAGCCATAATTTCTTATCTTTTACTCCTTTCTTGTAAACTTACTCTTGCCCGTCAACCACCTACATTTATAACAACAAAAAATTTCATTTAAAAATGCAACTGAAAGCATAACTAGACAATACTCACAACAAATGACGCGAGGTGGTAAATATGTACAATTTGCTAGAAAAGTAAAAAAATCCGAATTGGTTGTAAACTATGTAAATTTTTCTAGAAAAGTAAAAATTTGATAAATTCGGATAATTCGTAAAAAAGTAAAAAGTTTTATCACTTACTATTGTTACTTTTTACTCAACAGCCGCATTTTGCCACCACCAACACTTGAACCCCTTGCCTTTCGCATAACTAAAGCTAATGCTTTTTACCAACAAGTTACTATGCCCTCCAGTGACGGAGTTATGATTTAAACTTAGGGTGGATGAAAAATTTCAGGGGAAGCAGATGAGTAATATAATAAGGTACACTCGAAAAAAATTCTAAAAATTTAACTAAAATAAAATTTCAATAGTGGAGGGACGAGGACCTCCACTAGTTCCACCACTAACTATGAATTAAAGCATAACATTGTGAAAATCCAACTAAAGAAATAACTTAACAATTTCGAATAATGTACTAGAAAAAAGTCTTTAAATTTGCACTAGAAAATCAGCCTATTGTGAAATCACTTCATCCCAAATACTCCCTCCGATCCAGACAAATGATAACATAAGGAAAAAGGGGTTATTTAAGAAAAGGTGGAAAAGAGATGGGTAAAATTGGAAGTTTTGAATGAGGTCACAAGAATAATGTATTGTGTAATTAAACATTGAGTGAGTGGGTGAGTGAGTCATTTGATGGCAAACATGTAAATAGGTAGTGGGGTATAAACGTAACTTAGTCATTTTTTAGGTCAAATAAAGTATGTTACTATTGGTGTGGATCGTCCGTATTGGATAAGTGTTACCATTTGTCTAGATTGGAGGGAGTACTAACCAAAGAGCAAATTTTCTAGTTTAGATTTGTCTGGGCACTTGCTAGTGATTTTCAAAAATTATAAGCTATTAGCTCGACCATTGAAGTTTTTCTATGTTAAACTAGTTTAGTTCTCCATGAAATAACTAGCTTAAATGAACCCATATAAAAAAGTAACCACTAAGTCCTTGTTCTTTCTGGCTTAATTTCAGCTCAGGTTAGTTTTAGTAAGTTCTATTCCGTTTAGTTTAGACCATCTTTAGTCAATTACGTTGAACTTATCTCTTCACAAAATTAACTCTTATTTTAACTTCATTCACTCCAAGTTCCATTCAATTTCTTCAATATGAGAATAAACGAGGTGAACTGAAACGAGATCATAATTTTTTTGTAGTGTAAGAAAATGAGAATGACGTAAATAAATATAAAAATATGATATGTGGAGACATAACAAACAGATCAATCTTGTGAGGTTGGGCCGGGTAAGGTTCAACCGGGTCATCTTAGGTATGGGTAATTTTCAAGTTACCCTGATTACTTATTTATGGATAATGAACATTGTGCAACAATAAACATTTGAGTCGGCTTATTTTAGGCCGAGTCAAGCTCGGGTCTTGAGTGTCAACTAAGGTATCGCTTCGAGTTATTCAAATGGGTCAATTTTTCCCGGTCTAGATATGTGAGTCCATCCAAGTTAATAGTAGTTGTGGCTAAACCAGTATGAGAAATTTGTTATCTTGAAGTTGAAGAAAAAAGAGGAACAATTTGAAAATTAGGGTTCATACAAAAGAGTAATAGATTGCGAGAGCGAGAGAAGTAATCACGATGTCGACGTCAATTCCTCAGAATCGTAGTTCATACAATCTTCGACCTCGTTCCAAGCCTGTGATTTCAGTAAAATCTCGGTAGTTTCCAACTTTCCCCAATTCAATTCAATTCAATTCAAATCTTTATTATTTTATTTTTTTACCACTGTATTTTCCTTGATTTTAACCTCAATTTACCTTGGATCATTATCACTACACGTGTTTGGCATCTCAATTTTACGGAATTTATTAGTTGGCCTCCGTGCTGCAAAATAAAACTCGAAAATTTTGGTTAAATTTTCGACATTTTCCCGATTTTCCCTTATATCAGTGCTCGTTCGCCCCCGCTGAAATCCGGATATTCGAAATTTTAGTTACTCGACGCCGTAAATTGTCATGCTGGTGGAAATTTATTAGTTATTTTCCTTGATATTATCCTCTGCCACCTGGTCCATGTGCAAGGCTGATTACAGATTACTGTTTGCTGTATCTAAATTGATTTTAAGGAGCTAGGGCTGGAGGTTTATTAATCGATGTGCTCGACTGCTCGTGGTGTTTTTCTTCTGCAAATTGGTGTCTATCTGTCAACATTACATAGTATGCTTACGAAAGTTAAAATATCTTATATTCGTAAGCTTGTGTGCTCGTCAATGTATGAGTATTTTGTTGGGTAGAATGAATACGAAAGCTTGTGCATGCACGCGTTTATGTGTGTGTCAAAGCGTGTTCAGATTATGATAAAATTGATAACATTAGTCATAGATTGTCATGTTGGATTTATAATTTGTTGATTAGTGACTTTGCTTTTGAACTAGGATTAAGAAGAAGATTGCTGACGCAGAGAAACTATCATTCGCTGAAACTGAAAGTCCTGGGTATGATAATGCGTATATGAATATGAATTAATCTAGTATCACTACTAGTATTGTGATTCGGTTTTCTTATTCAGTATTTCGGTGATAGGGAAAGGTTTCTACCCATGAATAGTCAAGAACTGGATAAACAGTTTCATGACAATTATACTGCCAAAGGTTTTATTCACGAACCTCCTACGCCTTTCTCAGACGAGGAACGAGTTCGTATGCGTGAAAAAGTTAATCTCGTATGCGTGAAAAAGTTAATCTCAGATTGGCAGAAACAGGGTTGTCTTACTTGAATGATCCAGCCAACGGGGTTTGTTCTCCTGCTCCGTCATTTTGCTCTTTAAACTGCATATTAGCTTAATCTTTAATATTCTGTTTCTAGTTCTACTTACCCTTTGCCGTGTCAAAATAATTCCCAGGATGCCAAATATGAACTTGTGAATCCAATTGCTGGCCGTTTCTTTATTTCTTGTAACCCAAGGCAGCGTGGCATTACCCATTCCAACTTCGAGGTTAAGCTCAAAAATGATCTTAAGGCTGAAGTGCAACTGTTTTTCCTTGAAATTGTCGAAAAAGCCCCTGGTATAGGGAAGGTGACCTGTTGTTGTTCCTTGGGTAGGAGTGGCTCAAAGGCCGGTGAGCTATACATATTATTTCCTGATATATTTTTGCCTTTTCGTATTGGGTCACTAATTTAGTTGTACTTCTCATGATTGTGAAGTAGTAGTAGTAGTCGTTGGATGCAATTCTCTTTGCGGTTGATTTGAAAATAGCCGACCCCATCTCAGTTTGGGATTCAAGGCCTTATAAATCTGACCGTCCCTAGTCCCATCTCCCTAGAGGGAGTCTTTGATGTGCTGGGTTAATGTTGTGGTTTTTGGTAGCTTATCTTACCTTCACTGATGCTGCGTCTCCATTTACTACGGCATCTTATTACACTTCTTAGTGTATCCATTGACTCGCTTACATCTCGGTTTAGTTAATCATGCATTCATGCCTCATTGTGTGACACTTGATCAATGATTGCACATTTTATATATGTTCAAGTTGTTGCCATCGAGTTATCAATTCAAGTCATTTTTTTATTTCAAATTCTTTGCTCGACAATAGAGATACCAATTTAGCATAATTTTCCTAATGTTGAGTGTTAATTGTGAAAGTATTTGAAAATACTTTGATCATGTTTAATTTGTTATGTTGCAGCAGTGACTGGGCTCCAGGGTTGCCGAGTATGCTCCAAGATCAATCACCCGAAGAGAATGCGTTTCATTACTCGCTGATTGTCTTTGCTCCATGATTCTGAGCCGAGCGAGCATTGCAATCCCCAACTCACTCAAAAGGGACATCAGTTTCTGTATCTGTAGTCGGCTGTATTTATGTTGCTTTGTTACGTGTAATGATAATCTAACAACCTAATTGCTTTGTTTTAGCGAGTCTTGTTTGTGTAATTATATAATTAACTATTTCACTTTTAATATCTTCAACTAATTAACTCGTTATCCATGGCTTTTTTATTTAGTGTTTGCTTTGGTGGAATGACCAATTAGGATACATGAACGATTGCTCCATGAAGGCATCTCTATATATTTTGTTATTTGTGAACTTTTATAGGAGCAGATTTAACGTCTATTTCAATGAATTTCATAGAAATAAGGGTACACAATTTAGTTTGTACTATTACTCCTTCCATTTTTTAAATTATCGTCTCATTACTTGCTTGTGCATAGTAATTAAGAAAAGACAATCAATAGTGAAAAAAGGGGAAAAAAATTGGCAAGTGGGGCGTAAAGTAGAGTAAGATGAGAGTTTTACACTTATACAATGTTTTTTTTTTTGTGTAATTTTGGAGGGTTATTGGTAACATATGGTAAAAAAGACAATTAAATAATCTTTACAATATTTTGGGATCAACTTGAAAATAGTTTAAGTACTTGTGACTTGAAAATTAAGAAAATTGTGATCATCTAAAATATTGTCCCACCAAAGATTATCTTAAAGTATAATCTCCTGTTTGACTTAGCTTTTAAAAATTGTTTTTGTTTTTGTTTTTGAAAATGAGTTTTTTGGGAAGTTGTTTTTTGGAAAAATTGAAAGTGTTTGGTTATATTTTTACCAAACTCTTTTACGAAAAGTGCTTTTTCATACAATTAAATGAAAAAAAAAAAATATTAGTAAAAGTATATCAAGATAGGTCTCTATTTGTAGAGAATAAAAAATTACGAATGAAAAAATATTTATTTTATTTTATTAAAATGCTTACGACATGCAAATTTTTCATTTATATGTTAAATATCATAAAATCATTAGCAAAAGTTAGAAGCACCAGATGTATATAAAACATTATACGACCAAGATATAACTAACTGAGCTTATATATGTTTTTCTTGAGCTTATTCAAAATTTGTATTTTTAATGTGTAGAGTGATAAGTTCAGATACTTTGTAGTAAAACTCATATTCTTTGAAATAAAGCTTGAATACTTTATTAGAAAGCTCAGATTTTACAGCATACAACTTGTACATCTGGTGGTATGGTCCATGAATTGTACTATATATTTATATCTATATATAAGTATAATAGAAGAACCACTATGTCACATGTCAATCCCACGTTCACTGTTTAATTTAGTTTTCCCGCCCAACTTCACAAATTGTAAACCAAATTCTTTTTTCATTTTTTCCAGAAATTATACATGAACATTCCTAAAACGTAAAGATCCGCCAAATTTGCTAATGTCATTTGATTTATATTATTACTGAAACTTGCCTAATTTATATCTATTATTTTTCTTAATCAAAGTAAAAAGCACAACTATTATATTTCAAAGATAATAAGTATAATTTTAAAGTGAAATTCTAAATTGGCAAATCTTACTTAACTAATGTCAATCACTCAATTGATATACGTTAGTAATTGTATTAACAGTGATATTTTTTACCTTTATTATAAAGAGCCAAAAACATTGTTAAAAGTCGGTCCCTTGAAAACTCTATTAGAAAACTAATCATAATTTGAAATAAAAATGTTACTAAAAGTAGTAAATTGGGTATGTATAATATAAAATTATGTACTAATAAAATTGGTTATTATAAAATATGATAAAATAGATACGAGTATTATGAAAATATGTATCAAAAGAAAAGAGTTATGTTCAGTGCGTATTAATAATAAAAGGTTATAAAATTATATATAGAGGTATGAGAAAAAATGATATCGCAGTAATTTAAATTTTTATACCTTTGAAACATATTGAGTATTATATTTCTTATGATTATGCCGCATCTGTTAAATATCTTTTTTTTTAGCATTTTCACATTTTTTTTACTTCATCTAGACATTTGATTTTATAATATATACCCTTAGAGTACAAGTTATTAAAGTAATAAAAACGGAATAC
>JAOWBH010126714.1:0-13816 GCA_028566215.1 Silene coronaria | reverse complement strand
GTTTTGCAAATTACTCCACAAAGACTCTGTCTCCTGAACACCATTAAATGCATACACAATAATATGAAAGAAGGTAAGCTGAGAACCTTTATCTGTCACACTCATGTGAATATATTAGGCATCATACTCCAAAAGTTGTACATCAAACAAATGAGGTTTCCATAGAACCCAAATCCTCCCACCAATGTGGTAAGAAGAGTTGGTAGTAATACACCAATCCCTAAAAACATCATTCATAACCCTATTTATCTTAGAAACTTTAATTTTAGTCTCAGTAAGACCAAAAAGTTCTACATTATTAGTATGAAGAAACTTATTTATATCCTTTTGCTTCTCCACTTTTCTCATCTCTCTGACATTTCATAATCCAAAATTCATTGATTAATAAAATTAAGGAGATCAATACCTAAACCAATTCCTTTTCTGTGTGAGCTAGTTCCTCTTAGAGCCTCTATATATGTTTTGGCTAGTGGGTACTTTTTATTTGATAATAAGTCTCTGATTATCAAGCCATAGGAAAAGAAGAGGTAAAAAAAGGTACCTGTCTAGATTAGGTTGCACAAGCTTCCTTTAAAACTCTGGGGTAACAGCCTCAAGAAGATAGCCAATCTGGTGGGTACTTATATTCAGAGTGATGCTACAACAGAAGGAAAGACCAGGTTAGGATTTGCTCGTATCATTGTAGAACTGCAACTAGGGCAACATTTTTCTAGCAAGGTCAAAAAGTACCCACTAGCCAACATAGATCTTATCTATGGTATACTTATTCCATATACGTTTCAGGAAACCCTCCATCACTTGCCATAGTGGATTTGCACCTACAATGAAACCATATACAGCTTGTTGCCAATATGTGAGTTCTTCTTGCACATCCTCTTCAGATAGTTGCAATAGGTCCTCAGGTTCATCCTCTATCAATTAGATAATCTTACGTCCATGTCTTTGATACCACTGACCCTTCTCTATGTCCTCAGATTCAGATTCAGACTCCTCAATCACATCTTCCACAATGTCATCCTCCAAGTTGTATGGAGGGACCCCAGTTATGTCATGCACAAGCCTATGATTCAGCCCTGCATCCAAATATGGCTTCCCCAATACCCTGGACTTTTCAGATCTATTCGCAGTAGATGCATCAGATTGTTTTATATTACTAAGATGTTTACTATGATTTGATTTTGCAGTTAATTTAGCCATTGTATTGTAATCAAATTGGAACTTACGCCCTAGAGATGACGGCAAAATTCTATTTCTCTTTCTAGGTTAAACATCTCCCCCATTATGATATCTCTTATAGAATATCCTAATGCAGCTTTATTTCCATCTATTTTCAATCCAAATCTTAATGCTTTAGGAACTCATTTATAGGTTTCTCCCACCTAATTTCTTCCTTATTAGTGTTTCTAACTGACAGGTCTTTATCCGGGTTGTTCCTTATATTTAGTCTCATTTCAAATCTTAATGCTATTATTACATGAATGAAAAGTTTGCTAATACTTTTTGGTCTTGCTTTAACCTTTTTTGCCGTTGAATATTAACCAAAAATCATGGTGCAACTACGCTAATAAACAAGTCACATATACGAATCCACACATGTTAGACATGCTTCACGTAACTTGTTACACTTAACATAATTATTAGTACTCCGTTTTACAAAGATGCTTGAGAAACATACAATACAACATATTAATTAATGTTAATCATACAAAAATAAAAATACAGTCCACAAAACTATTACCTACTATGTGTCATGTAAGACCATAGTTCATAAACTATACTAGAAAGTTGTATGAAAGCCGCAATAAACAAGGCCTAATACAAAGAAAATAAAATGAAAGGTTCACTTATATAAAGGGTAGTACAAAATTGTGGACACCTTAACTTAAACTTAATTACCCAACCTAATATATTATTATTACTATTTATATTATATGTAAGGTTTTATCTTAATAATTGTAATTAGTGCATGGGAGCTTGGTTATTAATGGGTGGCTTCTTTTTAGGAGCCCATTTTCTTCCATAATCTTTATGCATCAACTTCATTATCTCTTTAGCTTCATCTTCTACACTTGGTTTTTGCTCTTCACTGCTTCCTTTGCTCTTTGTTGTTAGAGTGTTTGAGGTTATCTGATAATTGTAACAAGAAATCAATCAATATGTTAGATTAACAAGAGCTGGTTAATGTTATTGGAAAGCTATTTCTTTAATTAGGTTATTAATGTCTTCCCTAAAGGTACACTGTACACGTTAGAAAAACCGATAAATAAATACCCCTTCTATCACGAACATTTGCTTTAGAAAATCACAAATTCTCATTTGTGATGATCAAAAATCCATAACAAGCTTGTGACGTGAGACAAAGGGGCAAGTGGGAGAAGCTTGTGAGACGTCACAAGCTTATGACCGTCATAAGTAAGCAAGACGGAGTAATTAGAAAATACCTGAACCTGATTGTTTAGACCATTGTGGGATATTCTGAGTGAGTTTTTTAGTGCATTGCTTTCTTCATTTCCTACAATATATATAACGATCAGATTAAGCTATAAGTTCATAACATAATAAATATGATTACAATAAACTAAATTCATTAGAACAATAATTTAATTAAAAGGAAGGGCTCCATAAAATTAACTAACCTTGATGAGCATGAGCTAAGGAGATGCTTAGGCCATGCAAAAGTAGCACAACCATGATTAAGCTCGTGTACCTTAAGAAATAAACCATTTTTCTGTAAATATTTTTGCTTGATTATTAAGGTTATTGTTATTATCAAGAAATTGAGAGGAAAAAAATGGAAGCTTAATATGGGATTTATATAGAGATAGGTGATTAGGCTCAGAGCAGGTCAAAGCTAGCTAGGGTTTCAAATCCTATGTATGGCTTAATATAATATAAGTGTAAGTACAGACAATGCATAGGGAAACTTGTCTATTATCAAAAGTTTACATACATTATTATTGTTTTAATGGCTTGTAAGTTTGAGATTATGAGTCGATCGATCAGCTAAAGTAAGAGGCCAATGTTCAAATGGTAAAACAAATTCAAATTGGTATATTATACATTATGGATAATTATTGTCTGGGCAATACCATAATCATACCGTCTTGCTTTTTACCTAGGGGTGTTCTGTGTTCATTCAATGGTCCGAACCAAAGACCAGACTGAACTTGGTCTATTCGAAATATATGTAGGGTGTGTGAGATTATAAAATAAGCTTTCTTAACATACTCTCTGGCCTCCGTCTCAATTATTTGTGTGCTTTTAATTAAAATACATATAAAGAATAAGAAAAAAGGTAAACAAATGATTAGGACAACGGGATTAGTATGAAAAAGACGAGAGAACCGATTTCAAACTTTACTTCTTCTACAACAGAAATAGTCCATTTACTTCCCTTATCTAACTAAATTGTCGACTCAATACCTATTGTTTTTATGAGAGGAGACCTACAACCGCTATCTTTGATGCGCACTGAGTAAACCGAAGGGTATACGTAATAGTCTGCAAACCACGTATATCAGATTATCAGATAACTCATTCGAGAGTGATCGACTTGAAGTTTAGAATGCATAACCTATCGATTCAATACTTATTTTGCTATTAACATTACCTTTATCCACATATAAATTGTCATAAATTGGCTTTGACGGCAAAAATAACATCAATTCTAGCATTTAGTTTTCACCCTATATATTGCGGTAAAACTTCAAATCTCTATGTCTATCTTTTGTAAACAAAAAACATTTTTCTTAAGTTTTCATTTGTGAGAGTATAAATAAATCGAAAATGGTACGACTTAAATGAAAGCAAGTAAAAAACACTCACATACATGAGTATGAAAAGGAATAGTAAAAAATTGGCTCAATGAAAGCAACTTTTTTATGTATCGATAAAGCATATTGGTAAAACTAATAAGGAGAAGCCAAGTTGAGCATGTTGTCTCAAGAAACATACGCATTAAATTGAGAGCTTAAGGTACATAGTCGTGCGGTTATTAATGCATAGAATTCACAAACGTATAACTTGCTAAGTGAGTTAAGAACACGAGGGCTCGCTACCCAACTTAACCATGGTGGTTCCTTCTTGATATTAGTGTGATGTGTCACTCTCTTGGGCGGCCCATGTGTCGTCGTGTAATTGGCAAAACAACGAATAAGGCATGGTCAGTGATGGATTTAGGAGGCTAATAACATGGCCCTTGTCGTCCCAAATAATGAAAACAATTCACTCTTTTTGTAAGATACCTTCAATCACCTCCCAGAAAAATTCGCCCCCTAACAAAAAGTTCTAACTCTTCCCGTTGGAAGCCACTGGTCATGGCGGAGACTGAAGAGCAATACACACACAAAACACACTAAAACTTACTTCGAATACTTTTAAATACAAGTAGTATATACTCTTAACATGGACATGTTATGTGTCTTTATTTTTTATTTATCTTTTGATAAGTCCGAACACGAGTCTTAAAAGAATCAGAGGCGATAAAGTTGTACAGATTAAGTTTTAATACAATTGGTTATTATGTTAGATCAACTTATTACCAACCTACGTACGAGTATTTTTAGCTTATACCAATTGACAAAGTCCTATGAGTAATTTTGTAAGCATTTCTTCTCTTTTTCGTCCCCATAGTGGAATCTCTCCAATTGCATAGGCTTGAGTATATTAGTAGTACGACACATTTTGCAAGTTACAAGGCTCAATATTCCACACCATATTCATATTGGATTTGTAGAGCGTGGTATAATTTGGATTCTCTCCAATATTTTTCCTCTCTATTATCTTTTACAGTCTAAATATTATCTCGAAACAATTTAACGGTCACAAAAATAAGTAATAAATGGTAATGTGTAGAAGAAATAATATATTAAATGAACCTATTAAAGACAATGGATCATCAATTATTTTTGAGGTAATGAAGAGAATCTTAAGTCCGACAAGTAAGTGTCTAATTGAAAGTGTTACATCAAGAAAAAATCAAGGTGTATATCCAATTTCTTAAGCTTGACTTTTGATTATTTTAGCTATTCGATCCCTTTTTAACCTCCAAGGACTATCTCCTATTCACCAGAATTTCTATTTCCACATGAACCTAAATAGAATTTTCAACTCGTACGACTATCTCTTAGGGGTCGCTTGGAATTATTGGAGTAAATAAGAAAAAATGTGAGGAGATGAGTGGTTAGTGGTGGTTGTAGAGGGTGGAAATAGGAGATGGGGGATGAATTATTACCTTCATATGGAGGTAATGCATTCCTTGAGGGGGAGAGGAGTAATTATTACTCTCTTAATAGAGAAATTATTACACTATCTTCCTCATTTCTATCTTCAACCTCCACCATTTTCCTCCATTTTAGTTCATTTTTTGTCCATTACTCCAGTAATTTTTACTTTCATTCCAAGCGAGCCCTTAAATAAAATCGTTATGGGCGGGACAATTCATTGGGCCTCATTTATCACACAGACAAAAGAAACGGATATGAACAATGCATTTTCAATAATATACATTACGATGATTAACCCATCGCAAATCTGAACTCGTTTGTTCATGAATCACAAAATCTGAGTTGACAACGTCCGACTTGAACCAGCTGATAATTTTATCTATACATAGTTGTAAGGTTTTGAACACCCTATGAGTCCGGATTATATTGCAAATATTAATCAAATTAACATAGTAAATAAGATGAATCACATGCCTCTCAACGCAAGGGAAATAATAGCGATAATAAGAAGTATGTAGATGTATAAATGCAATAATTCAGACGAATAATGAGCACCTCAATTGTGATGCTTCCGCCGGTATCTACTTAGGTACTAAATCACGCCTTGTATGCTACTAGTACTGAATGAAAAAAAAGACAACCTTAGAGAAAACTCATTTTTTTCTCACTTGTGTTTCTCACTATATGTCAGACTAATGAATGAATCGAATATTAGTTAGATTTGTCATACAAACCTTTCTTTATATAGATGAGATACATCGGGTTGTCTTACTAATATTATCTTTAGCGCAGCTGGGCCTAATCAGTATTAGAGCCCATATTAGTATTATTATAAGTCCGACTTATAATTACACTAATTCAGTACCTTTAGTGTGTGACCCAATATGCCCGCTTAAGACTACCAGACACGTAAACCATTTAAGTGTCAAAACGATATTGGCCTCTAGCAAGGCATCTCGACTACATAGACTATAGAGGGTTAATTCGTATAGGACAACGGACATAACTCCTTCAGTCTCCCACTTGTACATGTCCTCATAAGAAGCATAATAAGTTTTTTTTACTACTATTGTCTCCAACTGAGAATGAGGTAGGAAAAGTGTCAACCTTATATATCTTAATCGTTTTCTCGAATCTCTGAGTTGACTTGTAAAAGAGCAGATGCATGACAATCATCCCATCTGAGCGCAGCCACGCATTTACAAAAGTCACACTCTTCGAAAGACTAAGAAACGATAAACTCCCTTTATAAGGGAGGAGCAAATCCTCTTGTCTAACCATATTTCATCACACGCTTCATGAACACCCTATGATCAGCCATAATCCCCTTTTACGGCGGACTAGGAATGATATCAAAGTATACACTTCACATGTATAGAATAGTCAAAAACTCAGGTCTAAAGACCAAAGCAAGTCAACAGCTTGCAAAGAACATTACTCACATTAAGCGAATTTTTAGTAAAGTCTTTTTTTGCGAGCCTGTCTAATGTGTATTCTCCAACACACATCCATGCACCTGGCTTAGTATCTTCCAACCTATGACTTATGAAACATAGCCATCAACCAGGGTACATACTAGTCATTTATGAGTATTAAAATGTCCCGATATAATACTCTGACTAGAAACAAAATAATAACATCATCCAAATGGAGTTCCACAACCAAGTCATGCACTGATTGTCCATTTCATCAATGTATATTATTTTAGGGACTATCTATTCAATTAATATTGAATAAATGCATTTATATTAAATATGTGTCATATATCATACATATATATCAATCATAAAAAATAACTCCCACTAAGATAAACACCTCTTTGTAGTATTAAGACCATTCGTCAATGCGTCTTATACAAAATGCAACAACATGAGAGAATTCGTATAGGATATGCAATTATTGCATCGGTTATAATCTTGCATATACACAATCTAACTCATCAGTAAGCTAAACTGTTAAATGATTCATAATCACCAAAAACGCTTCATGATCATCAAAGTCAAGCGTGTGTTTGATTCTTAAAACCACACACTTTCTCCGTATCACAAGCAATTAGACACTCACTTTATTTATAATATAATAATGGTCCTGACATTGTGCTAGGAACCATTCCAACTCACAACTTCATTCATGTAAGCAAAATGTATCCAGATAAGGATCGGGAACAACCTTTATTTATATGAAAGTTAAAATCGATGTTATACGTTTACAATGAGCACTTTATCGCAACTTCCATCTCATAAATGATTCCCAATGCTCCTCAAGCACACATAATCATTTCCTAGATGACTATCCAGTGTTAATCACTAGAACTAAATTGGTATTTGCTCATTATACGAGCACACAATAAATAATTTTCCTGCTAAGTCTCACAAACTAAAACAAAATTATTGTTACATAAGAGAAATATGTGATCTGCATACCAAAACATAAAGAGTATTGCACTCTCACTAGCCCTCTTGTACACAATTAACAATCTTTGTCTCAAAGGATATCAAACCATTTGAATTGCCTTATTGAGAACTAAGAGTCCAACCCCATGATATTTGTTTCAACCTAATTGGAACTTTCACATCTTTCTAGTGCACTTTGATGTTTTGAAACTAACATAATGTGTCAAACACTTCATCTTACACAATTCCATGAAGGAAAAATATTTTTCACAATCTTCCACCAAATCTTATCATATGACTAGTACTAATTTGCTAGGTGAATCCCATTAAACTTAAACACACTGCTCTAATTAGATTTTATCATGGTCAATAATATGATATTAATCTATAGTTGTCAGCCATGCTATATGGATATTCGTATATCCTTCCATGTCATCTTCACATTGAAGCCTCATCTTTTGCAAAGTCAATACTTTGATATTATACATGGAGTTCTTTAGGATTTTGTGGTTTTATACCACCTTTTGGAGTTGCGGTCCATCACAACTTCCATACAGGTCAAATCTATATAAGATTTTTAGGTAGAACATCCATGGTCCATCACTACTTCCATACAGGTCAAATCAAAGTAGGGTTTTCAGGTAGAACATCCACGACTTTTCATGGATGAAACCTAAATCTTCTTCAACATTTGCAAATGATTCTTGTTAATCTTGAACATTTAAAGATTTACTCTACTTCCACTGTTTCTTTAAGAAATCGCATCTCTTTAATAAAAATTATAACATTCCACATAACAAAACTTCTTTTGTTCTTAGGATAGGTTGTTGAATTAATATCCTTCTTAAGGATACCCCCACAAAAGCATATGTCAGAATCGAGACTAAGTTTCAAGAAACATTTTCTTAAACTTAAAGTCTCAAATCTTAAGAAAATGGAGATTTAGAAACACTTCTAATGCATTGCAGATATGATGTCTTTTCTACCCACTTTAGATGGACAGATTCATTAATCATGTATGCAGACATTACAGTGCAACAATAGACTATAAAAGAATCAATAAAATTTATGTGACTCATCATAGACTGAATTAAATCACATAGGGTTCGAGGTAGTTTAAAACGAATTTATTTATCTCTAAGATGATCACATGCATTAAGCCCAAATTCTGTTAGTCTTCTTCATATTGAATTGTAATACCCCTCATATTCAAAGGTTATAGGACCATTTATGTATGCTTAAGTGTAGTGTAAACTATAAAAGAATAATAAGGAACTTGAACAAATGTTTTACAAGTTGGAAATGATCGCTTGTTTTAAAGGCATTTTCAAACGGTTATAACTAGATTTATAGAGCTCCGATGAGGGTGATTCAAAATGGAGGTGAAAGCTTATGGTCTTATATTTCCAACGCATGGTTACACGCTTAGTTACGATAAATAACAAAGAAATAGCAGTTGTTTTAAATTCAGTGCGCAAAGCTGAACTCGCTACGCGTTATTTCCTAATTCCGCACTTTCCTAAATTGATTCTAATAATATAATATTATATCCTATAATAAATAGCTCGACCCTATACCAATAATAACTTCCATACATCAGTTTTGAACACTTTAGCTTATACAAAAAGTCCCCAAAACCCTAATTTACAATAGAGAAGAGAAGAGGCGCGATTAAGGAGCATTATCGATCTTTACACACCGAATCTTTGATAGTAAGCCTAGATCTATATACTTAATTACTTAATTTACAACTGTGACCTTTGACCGTCCCTTGACCAACCGTTGACCAGCGTTGACCGGGGTTTGACCGTGCAGGTTGGGTGTTATTTAAGGGATTTTGGGGTAGATTCTTGTCTTAATTGATATTGTATTGATAGGTAAGTAACTGTATGCATATTATAAGATGTTTAGGTGTATAATTCGTTGAGGATCGCTTCTAATTGATCTTAAATTGTTTATTTTGGAAGAATTGCAAAAAGGTAGGAAACTACTCAATCGGATATTATTTTATTGTCGTATTCTTTACTTGGCATGTGAATTGGCTTGAATTGGATGCATCTTATTTGATTATTCGGCTGAGTTATTATATATTAGTTTGATTATACATTGTGTAGGCCAGGCACGGGGATGTGCAAGAACCGTGGACCTTAGGCGAGATTGTGTGTCCAGACTGCGTTTCTCTGGAGTAGACTGTGTGCCTCTGGAGTGGACTGTGTGTCCCGAAGTGTTTAAGTGGACTGTGTATCCGAATGGTTGTCAGAACTGTGTGTCCGATGTGGCTGTGTGCCGAATATTGATAAATGACATGAAATTGTTATTGATCGGTTACTGCGAGTTTTATTAATATTATTCATTGTTTAGTTTTCTAATCAACCGTCTGGTTGACCGTGTATCCTCTGTACACATGTGATGAACCAATTATTGGGGAGCAGATTGACTGATAGGTATTTGAGATAGCAGTTTTAGGAGCTTGGAATGCGTGCCTGCGGCTTGGCATGGACTAAAGTCGTAGATCACATAGTTATTATACAGATAGACTTTATTTATTATTAGCTCATTTATTTCCGCTGCGATAGAAATTGTAATTTAAGTTATTTATTTAGTTAATCAGTTTGAAGTTGTAATATGGCCATTATTTATTAAATTAATTTAAAGTAATGTTGGTTGTTTTTACTTTGTTATTCAATGCCTCGGAAAACCGAGAAGGTAACAGTCCTAGTTATGTGAGAATCTCTTGCCAAAGGTTCTTAGATAAATGGGAGTATTACAGGTCTGATTAACTCCCACGCTCGGTACCACAGGTGTGTCCCGAGTACCTTTTTATAGATTGCGGTCTGGCTATTTGGTGAGCGATGCTGCGGTGCCCTCACTGGTTTGTGGATATCGTGGGTGTGTCCCTGCTATCGGTGTGTTGGTGGTGGGGTAGTGATGTGGGAGACTTGTGATTAAGCATTCATGTTTACATTTCTTATTCAAGTTCAATGTCGTCTTATGATTGATTATTTTATTGAAACTGACCGTGTGTCGCTATGTGTAAATCGTCAACTATTTTCGGGGTGGCCAATATTGATCATATGGGGAGCAGTTTGTTTTACAGGTCTAGATGTATTGATCGGGATTCGGGCCGCGCTTCGGACTTGGAGTTGAGTGCATAGTCATTTAGTAGATGTCATAGAATTAGTCGAGTTGTAATTCATTATTCATATGTTGTATTTATATTGTAATTGTAACACCTCCACTTACCAAGGAGCCTTTAGCGAGGCCTTCCTTAGCGAATGAGAGTGCTACCATCTCGGTTACCTGAGGTAGTACATATCAAATAGACAATAACAAAACATTTGTTAAAGGTAAATAGAGTTTAGGCGATTAAAACGAAAAGGTAATCCGAATACAAACAAATCAGAAAGTGAATTAAAGTAATAGTCTAAACAACGGTAGAAGATACTCAAAACTCTACAAGTGATCCCCATCCATGCCCGCAGCAACTCAATCAAAGATCTTCTGAAAAAGCCACTACTCACCATTCGTCGGCAATATCGAATGGATCACAGCAGGACACAAAAGAGACAACAACAAACAAAGCCATCAAGGTCAGTACAATATTCATCATCATAAGTCAATACGATGCAAACACAACACAACCATACACAACGAATCTCAATCATCTCCAAACTCCGAGAACCAGTGCCCGAACTGCAGCTCGGACACGACTACTCACCGCAGTGAGTAGCCCGACCGGATTACCCATCGCAACAAGTAATCCACCCCTGGCGGTGGGAGACCACAGCCTAGCCACCAAAATCCCTACTCATAACAACGAGCAAATCAAGATCATTAATGTGCACATCCCCCTTGTGACGGGAGCCACAAGAGGCGATACATGGGGGTGAAGACCATCTACTGACAATGTCTTCACAATCAATCTCAATAACAAACCAACATCATAATCATATTACAGCATCATCACAATAATCACGATCACAATAACACCATATAGCAACTGAGTAGAAAACCCTACCTCGAATCCAATCCGCAACAATCACAAGGAAATGCTTGAACAGCTCCTCTACGAAATCGTCACCTATAATAATCATATAATTGCTATAACTACCACAATAATACGAATCCAACAAATCCCTAATCTCAACAAATTTACGGTTTAGAAATATAAATGAATCAATAGAAATGAAACTTACGATACAATCGACGCACGAACGACGGAATACCAACACCGACTGCTAATCCTTGCTTAAGTAGTGATTAAAGAGGTTAAGGGAGGTTAAGAGAGGTTTATGTAATGTCTTAAGGTTTTAGAAATGATAACTGCCGACTGAACATATTTATAAAGCCTCCTTAATCACTCTAATTAAACCGCTCGGATCCCGTTATGTAAAACGACACTCGATCGAATGCATACAGCACTCGACCGAGAGTAGCCCACTCGGTCAAGTACCTCAAGTACTCGGCAGAGTGCACTCACTCCAGTTGCCAACTAGCACAGCCCAACCCAGTACTCGGTCGAGTGCACTCTACTCGACCGAGTGCACGGGCACCGAAATATGTAGTATTACATTCTTCCCCCCATAAAATGAACTTTGTCCCCAAAGTTCGCATCTACTCTACACCAACTCAACCGACAATGCCTTCCACAACAACATAACTCACAATATTGCATCAACTATAGTGTAACTTACCCAATCTCGTAATACTGTTAAATACCATCAACATTAGCACCATTATACCGCTAACACCGTCTTACTAACATAGTGCTCACTACGAAATCCAATACCAATACAATCTGCCAAGCAAGAACGACTACCGAACTAGAATGTTACATTCTACTACCCTTAAAATGAACTTCGTCCACGAAGTTCTCTCACGCTCAAAACTAATAATACCATAGCAGTTATACACACTTACCCCTTTATTCCACAATTTCAATCATTTCCACAAAAATAATACCGCAAACATCACCAAATACTTAGCATCACGAGTACCACTAATCTTTCAATGAATGCCACGAGTACCACATTAACACTCAATGAATACCACGAGTACCACATTAATACTTAAATCCAATCCTTGATTCAACAACTAAGATCCACCTTACTTTATGCTTACAACTAAGATCCACCATGCTTTATGCTTAATAATACCTCAATAGCACATCTAAACAAACGAAATATATTTATCCTACCCCTCTTAAGATAAATGTTACGTCCTCGTAACCCAACCACTACTAGGTCCTTAACTTTTCATTTCATCCTCTCAACCCCGTCTCACTAATAATCTGTTATCGCCTTAATATCAAAATCCGTAGCTACTCCCGTATCCAATGCTCTCTCTCTCTCTCTCTACAAATTTCATACCTCTAATCATTCCGCTCACCACCTAACATCTACCACCAAAATCATCAACATAATCCACTAATATAACTCTCCAACGTCACCGCACAACAACATTTTTGTCTATTCACACCTATCCTCACAACATAACACTCGACCCAATATTGTTACATCCCAACAAGATTCTCAAATTCCTATTTATTGCTATCAAACTCGTTCGTACCTTAACATGATACTAATTCACAACACTCCATACCTATTTCTCTATTAAAAGATTATGAACCCCTTGAAACTTCTAACTCAATATAACACATATTCTGCTAACACTTATCATAACTATGTCAATTAATGCTCCACCCAAAGCAAGCTCAAAAGTACTACAACAACTATGCCTTATGAACGCAATATCTATGGAAATATGACGACAAATAACCGCTACCGAAATTATCATCCATAATATATTCCACTCTCTCGCCCACAAATAAAAAATTTAAGGAAACAACAGTATAAAATACGACACCATCCATATGACAATAATAGGATGAACATAATTTTTCAAAATTCTTTTCTCAACCCTCATATCTCTTCCACCACAACCGACAAAACTCCCACCAATAGCCGCACCACAGTGCGAAGGTACCAGTATTGCAACACGAAGTACCGTGCCCGGATCGCAACCCGAAACACAACAGCCACATCGGTAATCATTGAAACCATCCACACACAGACACTTTCTCAGTACAACTTCCTGACTAGAAATAATAATAACCTCACAACTCTTTTTTACCACTATCCTTCCTTATTACCGTCTTAATAGATCAAATTATACAACATTGATATTACACTCAACAAT